>JBBPMQ010000073.1:17067-62031 GCA_038090375.1 Boletus rubroflammeus
GCCTCCCCCGGCGCCGCGTGGGCGGCTCTGGGCGCCGTCCCGCCCGCCCGCTGCGCCCTCCGGCGGGGGGGGGGGGGGGGGGGTGAGAAAAGAGACAAGTAATTGCAGGCTGCTCCTCACCACGCAATGTCATTTCGCACCGCTGCCCACGTCGTCCGGTCGATCCCCCGCAGATGTATGTCTACCCATTCACTTTCTTCCCCCCACCGTCGCGCTCACACGCCAGCGACACGTAAAGGCCTGCACCAAACCACCATCCACCGTGCCATTACCAACCTTGAGATGCCGGCCATGTCACCCACGATGACGGAGGGCGGTATCACTAACTGGAAAAAAAAGGAGGGAGAATCCTTCTCCGCTGGCGAGGTCTTGCTCGAAATCGTGCGTGGTCAAGCCGTGTACGCCCGGCTCACTCCACTCACCCGTTTCAGGAAACGGACAAGGCGACAATCGACGTAGAGGCACAGGAAGACGGTGTTCTGGGAAAGATCTTGGTACGTCTGTTGAGTGGGACATCGCGCTCGCACATACTCTGACACCCACCCAGGCCCAGGATGGCACCAAAAACGTCCCTGTCGGCAGAGTTATTGCGCTACTCGCAGAGGAAGGTGACGACATATCCAACCTCGAAGCACCGAAGGATGAGCCTAAATCAGCGTCCACCCAAAAACCCGAGACCTCTGCTGCATCCACATCATCACCACCTCCGTCCCCGACACCTGAACCTGTCCAAGAGCCAAAGACACACTCCCATCATCCGACACACACCAAGCATCTGATGCCATCCGTCGTCCGCTTGCTCATCGAAGGTGGTGTCACCAATGCAGAGGTCATCAAGGGAACTGGTGTTCGAGGCATGTTGACCAAAGGAGATGTTCTTGCATACCTTGGGAGGGCTTCAAATCCCCTTGGTACGTATAAGCCCTCGCAGAAGGAGATAGCAACATCCGCAAAGACAGAGCCACCTCCCAAGGTACGTCTCGCTCAATCACTTCGAAAACCTACTTAGAAACCATGTGCTTCCAGCCTTTGGACGGCGATGCTATCCGCCAGCTGATTGTATCGGGGCTTGCAGCCAAGTTAAAGCCAGCACCGCATGGCAGGTCACTTTCCTCCAAAGCCAAGGACACGTACTTATTCGCCCTCCCAGCGCCATCAACACCAGCCTCCTTTGACTCGATCATCGCTGACTACGTTCCACCTGCCCGCAAAGTACCCCTGTCAACTGCACCTGTCCGACACACTTCCAAGGATAGCACAACGGCATATTTCGATGGCTTGTTCTGATTGGTTTGCTGTTCTTCGGTCGCTTTTTATACATACCTTAGAGTTTCCTGCACTATCCACTGTCTACCAAGCCACAATGCAGGGTAAGATCACCCCCCTCCCTCGAAGACATGACTGCGATGGGCCTTGGTCATGCAACTTCATCGTCCAATGCCATACACTGGGAGGGCACGTGTGAGAGTACATTCGCCAAAGTACCCGCCATACGCACCCTAAACTCCATGAACGAATCCGACGTTCCGCCTCCCCTGGCTTTTGGCACAGGGACTAGAAACTGCAAACTAAGTAATCCTTCTGCATCAATCCGCAAGGATGTCTTTGTTGAGCTTTGAAGCGCACGAATAGTGTGCGAAATATGCGCGAAGCGATAACTATGTGAATCGACCAGCATCGTTAAACACGCACGCCGTGGAGATGTAAGACCTTTTACCTGACCGATACAGGCCGCGAACATTCAATGGTCTCCAATACCTCCCTATCGTTCGGGTAATCCATCTATAAAGCCCAAACGTTAGAATCGATACCACTTTTTTCTTCCATCGCCACAAAAAAAAAGGAGGGATACCACCGGCAGATGCATACAAGCGATGATAAAAGCCACACACCTCGGTGCTCCCAAAATCTCCTGACGCTTTGATACGAAAGAGAGGCTTCGAGGTGCTCGCCGTTCCCTCAGTACTCCCCCTTCGTTGTCCAGCACTTGTCGCAACGTCCGCAACCGGATTACCAATGAAAGTAATTTTATCACAGGAAGGGTCGAGTTCGGATAATGCGTCTCGAAGCCACGATGAGGACTGTTTGCACATATGCATGCAGTGGGTCAACCAAAATAAGGAATCAATTTAACGTCTTCAGGCCGGAAGCGCGCGCGCTAAGCCACCATGATGCTGACCTTGAATATAATCTTCAATACACTATCTCGATTACCAAATCGGAGTAAATTAATGAGGATGAAATGGTATACCCGTGCAATCAGTCACGCAGTGCGCACGAGAGATATTGAAACACTTGCGTTTGATCGCCGTCAAAGGGGAGTTCTATGTTGGGCTCTGGGTCAAACGTCGTGATCTCGCATGTCGTCGTGGGCCCTGAAAAATCTTCGGCGCTGATGCATATGGACAGAAAGTTTGTGGATTCGTCATTACCTCACCCAAGGAAGATAACGTGAAAGAACAAAGGGTGAGGCAAGATGCTCACAGCAATAACGTCAACGGGTGGCCAGGCCCTGCATACGAAAGCCGCATGCTGGTCCTTTTTTCATTCCCCCCCAAAAAAAATTGTTCGAGCCCGCGTGGTGCATTGGCTTGTTGTCGGTTGCTGGATGGTGCGCCTCGACCTTTTCCCTTGGCATCCACGCGCTCTTCGTCGGATGCATCGCCCTCCCTGCGCCATTTCTTTGGCTTGGGGGCACTCGAATGGGACGACAGATTTGCTGTGCCGAAGATGCCGAGGCACTCGATGAGCGTGGTGAGCGGTATCTCAAATGTTGTCGAGTCAGGATCACGGTCGGGTGTCTGCTTCACAGGCTGCGAGTTTTCGGGGCGAGAGTGGTCGGGCGAATAACCCCATTCGTCAAAATGATCTCGATAAATGTAGGAGGTTGCTGTAGAGGTCAAGTGACGGCGCGTCAATCGGAGAGATAATAAAATGAACAAGGACGATCATCGGAGGCGGTTGTGTAGCAGCAAGGAGGCTGGCTGTCCGGAGCACGCACCAAGTAAACAATGTGCTTCTTCCACGGTGACGATCATGCCCATTGCGGTGTCCGCAGTAAGGGTGACGGATGCACGCTGGTCCAATCATTTGGCGGTTACGGAGATTGGAATCGGAATTCAGGGTGGCATTCGAGAGGGCTCGTTATTAACTCGGACAAAGGGACTCACGTTGGAAAAGTTGATGCCCTTTAAGAGGGCGGCGAAGAATCTTACATCGCGAACGGATGCGGTGAGGACCTGAATGCAAGGCGATGTGGTCAGAGAGGCTCAGCACTGTGTCGTATGAGATACCGGAACAGTTTCTTGAGGCTGACTCTGTGAAAGGTTTGACATGAGTGCCAACATCACGTGAGTCGTGCCTGTCGTTACTGCGCTCATCGCCGGCGCCAGAAAACCAGCGACTCGGAGACGTCTGATAATTTCATCTGATGCGTTTCACAATCTCGAATCAGACGCATGACAGCCTCCTTTGCCACTTTGGCAAGGATTCGAGAAACGAGCACATCCTCCTAGTCCCCCCCTTCTCCGAAAGCGCCCACTGGTTCTCTCCCAGATGCACATCCCTCTTGTTCTCAAAACGCTCGCAGGATGCCAATTCCAAAGAACTCGTCGACGTCGTCGAGGGTGCAAGTTCGGTCGCAATCACACTCGCCCTGGCACCCAAGAGAAAGTGGGAACGGGTTACAGTGCAAGGCGACTCGTCCTGGATCATATATCGTAATCAAGTGTGCAACCTCACGCACTGGAACTACCCAGGGTTGCGCTAACTTCCATGTTCAAACAGATATCCCGCAAACACCATGTATTGCTTGTGTTCCCGTACAGAGATACCTCGTGCTTCCTTGCAAGCATCCCAGATTCGGTGCCCCTTTCGTCCCTGATGCTTCCAGGTCGGTCCTGCCCGTTCGTCTGGGGATAGTTTCGCTGATCCCCGCCGACACAGGCACGCACGAAACAATGGCGGTTTACGGCTGGCCCATTTCGCAATGCCAGCATAAACCCTTGGATAGCCAGTTACATGCAGGAATTCGCATGGTTGACATTCGGCTCTCCATCGTAGATGGTCGACTCATCGCATACCATGGAATATTCCCCGAAGTTACTCCATTCGCAGATATGCTCGTTACAATGCATAATTTTCTCACTTTGCCTAAAACAGCGAGTGAGACGCTTGTAATCTCTATCAAACAAGAAGATTCCGACACACGATTGTTTCCGAAACTAGTCCATGAAGAAATCGTGGCGTCGCCTGGTGGACTGCAAATGTGGTTCCTCGAAAACCGAATACCCAATCTTGGAGAGGTCCGAGGCAAAGCTGTCATGTTCAGTCGGTTTGGTGGCGATGGCTGGGGGAACGGCGCCAATGGGATCCACCCACCTCTTTGGCCAGACAGCGTAAAGGAAGGTTTTCAGTGGGAATGTGACCGTACCCTGGTCCGAACTCAAGACTGGTAAGTTCGCGTGTTGTACCCTTTGCAAACCCGTGGTGTATCTGTCGCTCACCTAGAACGAAATAGGTATGGCATCCCGTCGTTTCTCTCCATACCCGAAAAAGTCGCGCTGTCTACGGAAATTCTCACCCGACCTCCCGATTCACCGGTTCTGTCCCTTTCGATCTCTTTCATGTCAGCTGCTTCTATACCCTTCGCCTTACCTCCCGTAATCGCCCGTGGATTTGGATGGCCGAAGTGGGGCCTGGGGTTCGAGGGCGTGAACGACCGAGTCGGAAAATGGTTGTTGGACCAACTGAGCGCCAATAGCGCCAATCGCCGACGTGACTCGCTCGGTCATGATCCTCGGGGATCGAAAGCCGATGACGCACGGTGGGCTGCATGTACCGACGCAGGCCCGCGGATAAGGGGATGGGTGTTGATGGATTATTATGAGGATCCTATTGATGTAGGTGTTGTTCCTTTATTCGTGGAATGCAATTTTAGAGGGAGAAGGGGAGGGGAAGAGGGGTGGGATCTAATTGGCTCGATCCGTTGACCAGTGACTACGGATCTCCTGTGGAAGTGGGGAAGTGGGGAAGTGGAAGTAGGGTGATCCCGCCGGTTACTGCCTGTCCTAATCCTGGGCGTACGATTAGACCAGAAACGAAAACAAGACGACAGCTGTTATCGGATCGGACGTCATTTCGGATCATTTCATTTGACAGAGCTGTAACATGTTTCGCAGTGGCGAGGGACGGGAACTCGCAGACTGTTGTGCACAATACGAGATATCCCGATCAGCACGGAACGTGTTGGGGGCGGTGGGTAGTCCCACGTTTGTCCTCCTCAGACTCGAGCACATGAATGAGATTTCTCGGACGGTTCCTGTGACGAATATTAGAGTGACAATATTGACCTGCACGCTGTCTGCAGACTGAAAGTTCCGTCGCTAGCCGAGACACGCTCCATGTACTACTACGGGGCGATGGCAATTTCAGATCTGCCTCGCGTTTGTCCCACCGCATTGACCCGATCCACTCGTCAGTGTCACCGCAGCCCTCAGCCTCGCGCCCGCTGTACGCTTAAATACCGTCCCAAAGTCCCCGAGCAATGGCCCAATTACCTCTTCCTTCCAACCTCCCCCAACCGACCCGCACCCCAACACCTTCTCTTTCTCCCCCTATTCTCCCCCTTCCCCCTCCTGGAACCTTTCCGGTTCTCAAAGAACAGCTCGAGCTAGCCATGGTTGCACCCTCCAACTCACGAGCAGTGGCCGTATACTGTGCTGCCTCCTTTGGCCATCAAAAAGCTTTCCAGCAAGCTGCGCTCTGTAAGTCTCCGATCTGATAGGCGTTCCTCTCATCACTCATCACGCCGTTATTCATTCCCTTTCCCGTCGCTTTTCCCACACACACACAGCCGTAGCGGATGCGCTCGTAGAAGCAAACCGACCCCTCGTATATGGAGGTGGCAACAGCGGCATCATGGGCGTCGTCTCTAGTGCCGTCGCCAACTCCAAGGGCGGAAAAGTCACAGGAATCATCCCATACGCGATCCTCGCTGCTGGCGGCGAGAAGGATAAAGGTAACGGCCAACCAAGATCCAATTCGATCGCTGAACTGCTGGACGAAAAACGGAGGGGCGAGGTACGTATCCCGGGATGCTCGGACCCACCCCCCAGCATGCTGACCCGGACCTTCCTGTCGCGTAATTTAGGCGGAAACAGTGAGTATTATTTTTGCCCCTCTACACGCGCAGACCAGGCCTTGCTGTGCTCGCGTCGACGAACACGGCGTTCGCTAACATGTTTCACCGTTGACAGATCGTCGTCAACTCCATGCATGAACGCAAAATTGAAATGGCAAAACGTGTAGGGGCCTTTATCGGCCTGCCTGGCGGCTTTGGCACTTTTGAGGAGGTATGCACTCCGTCGCGCCCTGCACAGCCTCACGCTAACGGAACGGCCAGATCCTCGAAGTCGTCACATGGAACCAACTTAATATTCATAATAAACGTAAGACGTGCCTTAATTATCCTTGCTGCATCTTCCCTCACCTCTTTTTTGAATAAACCACAACAGCCGTCATCGTCATCAACGTCTTTGGGTACTACAACCCACTCCGTGACCTGATCCGGAACGGCGTTCGGGAGGGTTTCATCCGGCCCGCGAACGAAAAACTTGTTGTGTTTGTCGACGGGCCAGCCGACCACGCTGCGCACGAGTCCTTTGATTGGGGCCGCGCAGCGCTCGACGCGGTCGATGCGTGGGAGCACGACAAGGTGTCCACCCTGCCGTTCTACTGGACCAAGGACACGGACAGCAGTGACATGACCCATGTCAATCCTCAAGTGAATGGCAAGCACGGCGTCGATATCCCGAATGGGAAAGGTCAGACGGAGCACATCGAGGCTATAGCAGGGTTCAGTACCCTGCCTGGCCTGAAGCTTAGCCACTCGTGGCTCAAGCGAGTGTGGCATGTTCGTTCACAGTCGGGGAGGATGTGATTTATATCATTTCATGTAAACCACACGCAGACGTTAAGCTGCGTGTGACCATGACACTTTTTGAATAGCTATACGAGTTCACTAATGCACCCGACAATTTTTATAAGTTATTTTTACCCAAATGTCCTTATCTCTCTGATTTTCATTTGTAACGATGTCGGATGCAATTTCATGGTCTTCTATGCTCTACACAGGGACACACGCACGCACGATCGCCAGAGAGATTCTCCGGATCTCGGGCATCAAGCCTGGGCTGGTGGCTTGCCAAAAGATGGATCGATCTTTCGCGTGGCGTCCATGAAGGCGTCCACGTCTGCCTCCGTGACCTTGGCCTTTCTCTGCGAGATGTATGAGTACCCATAAGATCTGATCAAGACAGGGGGTATCGCACACCTCTTGAAAGTCTTTGACGAACGCCTGGAGCACCTGAATACACCTTGCCTTCAATTGTCCAGTGAGCAGTCGGCCCGCGCGATAATCCTAAACGCAAGCAGCAGCCCCATCCCGCCCAGTCTCATGAGACACACGCGTTCGCCCCAAGAAACACAGATTTCCCAACAACTCACCTCGCCCAGCGTCTTCAACTCTTCCTCCTCGTCCAAAAAGAAGCTCAGATACTGGTACGAAACGTCCACCTCCGGGTCGCCTCCGTACTTTCTATGCTCCTCCTCCGTCTCCCGCCCGCCAGAGAACCCATGTTTATTGATCTTGTTCTTGATCTGGTTCGGGGTATCGCTCATGAAGATACTCGAATTGGGATCCGAGGCGCTCATCTTCGTCTGGGGTCCTTGGAGGGCGGGGAAGAATCGCGAGTGGATCAGTGCGGGTTTGGGGTACTTGAGTTTTTGGGCGACGTCTCGCGTGAGTCGGAAGTAGGGGTCCTGGTCGATGGCGCAGGGAATAAGGCAGGGGATATTGCTCACTTCGCCAAAGATTTGTGGAAAAGAATTGGAGAACGAGGGTGCGGCTTGGATGGAACAAAAATGTATCTTGCCGATGTTGTCTCTAACGAAAAACGATCGCATTGTTAGCCTCCCAAAAAAAAAAAAAGACTTTTCTGCTTTTATAAGACGCGAACTATCCAAGACTCACGAGTCGTTGAAACCGAACGTAGCCTTGGACTGATTATACGAAATTTGACGGGATATCTTGACGACGTTGTGGTAGAAAGCGCCGCCGACAAAGTCGAGGTCGCTGAATATGAACGTTTTCTGGAGATTGAAGCCGACGGCGATAATGTCTTTGGCATTGCTTCGACAGAACCTCCGTACATCCTCTACCTTGAGTTCGTGTTTGAACAAGAATTTCTCGTCGTCTGAAATCAGAGAGAAACGAAGTAAGTCCCGAAATCCTTTTGGACGAGAGTGGGGGGGGGACTTGCCTGTGAGTTGTATGACCAGTGGAACGTCAAAGACATCTTGCAACCACCTGTTTCTGGAGGTGAGACCGGAGGACGGAGGTGGTCCAAGGAAAACCAACTTTGTAAAAACGAACTGGATCATATGCCCGACATGTACGCTATCACTACTCGGTCCCCGACCGGTATACAAGAAAAACGGCTTCCCCTGCTCGTACCGATCCAAGATTCGATCAAAATCCCTACTCAGAAGCAAAAGCAAACGGAGGGGAAAACAACATCAGCATCACGTCCTCAAGCTTGAACCCACATGACCAAAAAAAAAAACGGAGACGGACCGATGGGAAAAGAACATTCCTCTTCGCAAAAGCGGGTGCGGTTTGTGCCCCGTCAGTTTCTCGAATCGTTCTAGCAACGCAGCATCGACACGCCGTGTCCCGAATTGATCAATCAATTTGTCGTAATCGATCGCGAGCTGTTTCCCGTCCGCAGAAACGGAACCCTGGACGTCCCATGGGGTGACGACCTGCTCGTGCGTTACAGATGGATCGGCTCCAGGGATGATCGCGGCGCCGTCGGGTCGGGGTCTGAAGAAGACGATTAGCGTGTAATGCTGAATGGCACGGACGTGAACCTCACGATGAGATTGCCGTCCCATCCAGAGCTGTAGCAAGTGAATCTGCTGGAGACGGATCCTTGGATACTGCGTCGGACATGCTGGTGCTTTTTGCGCGATAATCCGGTTGCAAGAGGCGGATGGTTGTGTAGATCAGTGCCAACGACCGGTGACCGAATCACGATTATCCCCAGATCGTCATGCCACGCGGTCTCTGACTCGGACAAGGGTGATGATTTCGTCACTTCAGCTGCCATCTACACAAACTACCCTTGAAAACCTTTTTATTGTATGAATGCCAATGTCAACATCGATAATGATATCATGCAGAAGAAGTCAATTGAATTGTACGTGTATGTGGATTATTGAGTGGAGAGGGAAGGATAGGAAATGTCCGTGCACTACGTCTGCTCCCCGGCCATGACCCTCGTAATGGTAACAACTTTTTGGTGTGGCCCGCCCCGCACACAACAGCCGGTGACGGGCGTGTCAAGTGAGCGTCGTCGTCGACAAGCGATGTGGCCTTTGCGATCCGGTGATGTGATAAAGTAAATGAAAGGGAGACGACAAAGCGGAAATAGGCGCAACACCGCTATGCGGTCGACGAGGTCACGGTTTCCTGAACTCGCAGAGCACCGTGTAAATGGTGTTGAATGCCGTATAAATCTCTTCTCTAACCTATGTGGTAAAGAGAAAATAATTGTCAGCGACGGTTCGAGTCGTTGCATCAAAAGCAAACAGCTCGCCAGGAGACGTAAAACAAGAACAAAGTATCAACACTTGCCTTTGCACCAGTCAAGACTATCTTGCCAGAAACGAAGATCAACAGGACGACCTTCGGTTTGAGCATGCGGTAGATGAGGCCGGGGAAGAGCTGCTCCGACGATCATTATTCGTCCATGGCGGCAAATCCAATGATACATACTTCAGGCTCGTAGCTGCTGAACTGCCCGTGGCTGTACGCAAGACCCTCTAATCTTATCGGGAACTTGACGTCACAGCTACCAACGATGTTCTGGATCTTGAACTCTGCAAACTTGGCATCGAAGCCGAGCTTCTGCACAATACGAGCATATTTGCGCGACGCCAGCCTCGAGTCATCTTCGCTCTTCGCACCCGTGACGACCATCTTACCCGATGCGAAGATGAGGGCGGTGGTCTTGGGTTCACGAATGCGCATGATGACGGCGGCGAAACGCTAATGTGCAAAAGCGCATTGGCGTGCACAAATATGCGAATTAAAGTTGTAATACCAACCTTTGGATTATACTCTGCATTGCGCGCATGTAGGGCAATCGTCTTCAGGTCCAACCGACAATCGAGATTAACGGTCGCGACGATGTTTTGAAGTGTGGGGACGATGCCCTCCACAGCGGTAATGTGCTGTTGCTCGAGTGTCAAAGGCGCCGGTGTAGCAGGGATGGCGGGAGCGGGGGGCGTCGAAGGATCAGCGACGGTAGGGGAAGGAGCATCCTTGCTCATCATCGTGATTGCATTCGCCTGCAACGTGGACGCGAGGGGAACTGGTCCCGCTGGCGGTGGAGTATGGGACTGAGACAACGGCGATGGCCCCGGTAAAGCGAGACCCGACGGTCCAGGCAAACTAAAAGAACTGGGGCCAGGAAGGGCGAGTCCATTCGAAGACTGGGATGCCTGCGGGGGCTGATAGGGAGCGGCGGACCTGCCAAATGTGACTTGGCGCGCGGGGAGTGCAAAGGACATTTCTCTCGAAAATCTGACGTGGAGGTCGGGGAAAAAGAGAGCGTGGGAAAACAGGCGTGGGTGAAAATGGAGGAAAGTTGTCGGGAGAGCCAACCTCCTTATATACTGGTTTGATTTCAAACTCCGCTCATGATTACAATCAGAACCTTGTTGTCATCGCTTTCTTGTTCTGCTTCCACCATCTCGAGTCACCCGTGCATTTTTTATTTTTCTTTCCTTCTTGTTCTTCTTTTTGGGCTCTCCATTTGTCTCTCGACATTCCTTGATCCTTCCCGCTCGCTTTCCTGAACTTGGGGGCCGAATGAGAGTAGTCGAGTCGGGTTACAAGCTGATCGCGAGCTGCGGATTACGAATATTCTAGAAAGACCAATTTTATCCGTGATCTTCTCACGCCCCACATCTGATAATCAGCCTTACGTAACTCATCAATTCAACACAATAGTCGAGACAACGCAAACATTGTAAATTACCATACAAGAGTCACAGATTAGTATCCACACATTGTTTATAAAACTGAAACCAATCCAGTGAATGCACTTTGCAAGAAGAAGTGAAAGCAAGACCGTAACTGGTTTATTTCAGACTCTCCGGCAAACATCCACCCGGTTCCCAAGCGAACCACATTCTCACCGCCCAGCAAGCAGCGGACCACGCTCCTCGTCTTCGATAAGAACCACAACGGCCGTGAACCTCCTGTACAGCCCCCAGATGCCCTTGACCACACAGAACGCGCTCAAGATGGCGAAGGCGAGAGAAGTCCAGTGCACAAAGGGATCTGACTGCTGGGCGAAGATGCCAAAGAGGGACCACATGATGGCGATAGATGCCGGCAAGTCACCCTCGACGGAAGTGAAAGCATAAGCTGCGGCAGTGCCCTCAAGGAAGAAGCTGTGTAACAAGGCGCACCACATGAGTGAGCTGCGATTGGATATTCGCAGGTAGCCAGGCAACTCACAGAGAAAGGAAAACGAAAACCTTGGTCCAAACACCGGCAGTTTCGCTGAGCGCATTGACACCAAAAGCCTCGAAGGCAGTGAGAACTACCAAAACGGTGGTCCATCCATGCCAGAGCGAGAAAGGAAGGTGCACGAATATTTCGTCACCCGTGTTCGACGGCGCATGCTGCTTCTTGATGATATAGTAGATATGCTGACCAGAGTTTGCAAGAGGGTTAGCAACTTGTGAGATCATGTCCGCAAAATATGATGTAACCAAACGATGCGCGGCATCAAAAAATGCCGGCGCCTCGCCCCAAATGAAGAATGGAAGACGGAAAGTACGCGAGCAGGCAAGGAACTCACCGTTACAGTGCTGCTGACGAAGAGCGCAAAGATAAAAGCCACGACGTAGTGGTGCGCCGCCCAGAGGTTGACGTAAATTGCATTCAGGACGCCGAGCAAGGCGAACCGCCATGCGACGCCATCGATGATGACCTTCTTCCCAGCTGCGGTGAACTGGTAGACAATGGTTCCGAGAAGGAGTAGGTGAATGAGGGTCCTGTCCGACGAATGAAAAGGTGGCAACACAGGAGGAATAAATAGACACACCAAATCAAGAATGTCCAAGGAGCAGGAGTAATATATGTTTCTTTGCCAGAGTAGTAGATGTCATGCGGGGCTGCGATGGTGTAGACGTTGGAGCCGAGGAAGGCAAAGTACACCGCGATGTTAAGGAGCTAGAACAGGATGTACGGTTTGATTTCTGACAAGAATGGGCATGAGACGAACCTTGAGCAAAATGTCGTCTGTCCAGGAGTCTTCAGCCATGGTGGACAGTGTTGTGAAATGTGGTTGTGGTGGGGGAGGGGAATAGGAGGGCATATCGTCTGATTCGTCTCGCATCCGCTTATGTACCCCCTCCACCGTGCATATGTATTTCGCTGACGGCCCTGATGACATGCGCCCAGCCATTTGCCAAATCGAGTATACACGTTCATCGCTAGTCCGACACCACGAGGCGAGACCTCCGACAAGGTCCAAGTCGGATGATACACTCAGTCTTGATGGAAATCGCAGGAGACTGGACGTATCACTAGAACTCCACGAAAAGAAGAGATGCACCGCATATAATGCCCGTGTTGCCATTATGTGATGTTTATTTTCCGTCCTGTTGGAGAGCAAGAATTCGTAGAACGAGCCATCATATCTCTCCGGTCGTGCCAGTGTGCTGGAATCTCAATTGCCCGATACAACGTGCTACGATTTAGGAGTTCTGTTAGACGAAAGACTTCATCTCAATCGTCTGCAAAACAACGAGGTTCCCATTATCGGCTCAAGTTGACTGGTCCAAGTAGGTGCGCGGGGAGTCGGAAGGAAGATCGTCCAAGGACACATATCTCGGTCTAGCGGATCACGATCCCATAAAATACGACGATACGTCATGCATCGGCTACTATCCTGCGGAGTGCTGCCGCCGTTCGACTGGGATTATGACGAAGAGATGAATAAATGATCTAACCACACACCAAGTAGGAGGCATGCATGCAGGAGGGTATTACACTAACTCAAGACACAAAAGCACCACGCACACATCTAGACACCAGCAACGATCCTATGGAGGCGCAAACGATCAATTCTTCAATCCAAAGTGGGTCAATTCAGTACTCACTCCTCAGCCTTGTTCAGGGCGGTCACCATGCCCACGACCTCCTTCCTCCTGTTGACCACGAACTCGCTCTCCTTCATCAGTTCGTCCAGGACGTCAGGTTTGTAAAGTTCTTGCAGCAACTCCCGTTGCAGATCCTCCTTAGCGTGGTTCACAAGCGTGAGCACGATCGCTTTCGGGACCATATCGATCATCTCCCGCTTTACTATGTTGAAATAGGAGTGGATGAGGAGTTCTTCGGCGATATATCGTGTGAACATGGTCTAGGCATGGATAGGCTGGGCAACTCACTGATAACCTCAGTCTCCATGGTTTCTCGCTCACTCAGTGCAGATTGGGGTCTGATTATCGCAGGTGGCTACAGGATGAACGGATGTTAACTGAGTTAAGCAACCCGTCATCTCGGACAGTGCCTACCGATTCCATGACTGGGCCCGCTTTCTTCGGCTGTCCTTTCCTCGCCGTCGAGAAGAATGAACCGAAGAAGCTTGGCTCATCCTTCTTGGGGTCGACATCGAGATCACGACCGCCATTGATTTGGCCAGGCACAAGCTTGCCGCTCTTCGGATCAGGTGCGGGCGGAGGGGGCTTGTTGGCGTTGAGACGTTCCTGGACTATGCTCATGGCCTGCCCAAATAAAAAGAGTCAGTGGCGGGCGAACTGAACCTGCTCGAAAATAAGTTGCCTTATGGCCACCAAGGAAGTCGGGATGAGTTGTGTTGACGTAGCATGCTTGCATGCTATAATAAAGTTGTAGTTAACCACGTCTGAACTCTGCGAATAGTGGAATTGTACGCACGCGACCATATCAATCACAAGTTTGGTCGTTGGGTTCATGGAGTTCTTGAAAAAGTTCACAACAACGGCGTTGAAACGTTCTCTGAGAGCAGGGAAGCGTCTGAATGCTTGCTACATACGGATATATGTTCAGCCTGTCCTGTATCCGAGAACAAGGACATACAATCTTTTGGAGAAGCTGTCCAAGGATTCGGATAAGCTCATCGTATACCAGTTGACAGCATTTCAAGCCAGGTTCTTCGAGTCGTTTGATTTGCTGCTTGACAATGACCTCGAAGGCTTGGGTACCAACAAACAATGATGGTGTTGAACCCTAGGTGCTTGTCAAATGCCAGACAATCAAGTGTTCGTGGCGGCCACTTACGGAGGAGTTGTATAGAATCGTCCTGATATCACCATCCTTTACTTGATCGAACGGATCGATGTTCTTCACGCCACTGTTGAACAATTCGTGGAATACGAAGCTGATACGCGCGCCTCCACTGAGTTCGTTCAAAGAGAGATCATTGGTGTTACCGTCAATCACAGTGCGAAATTCGTTCGTGAATTCGGTGATGACAGCAAGAACGACGTTGCCTCCTGAACCATCACCCAGTGGTCCACCAAGGGTTGCAAGCTCGGCGTTGTACTTTTGAAGTTGCTGTGTTATCCGTGCTTTGATGTCTGGAAGGGTGTTACGAATGTGTTGCATGAGGATCTGAAACAATACATCAACTTGTGATATGGAGGGAGCAACAATCGTGAGCGGACCATATTGAGCTTGCGGGCGAGGAAAGGTGTTCCACAGTATTGAGATTTGCCCTTGTAGGAATGGTGCATCTCAAAGAAATTGCGCTCTGCTTCCAGAGCAGCACCGATGGACTTGGAAGTGTCAATATCCCGTTGCCCGCGGTTCACAACTGGTACATAACCGAGTCTAAGTGGAATGACGCGGCCCGCAAGAATGTCGACGACATCAGTCCCTTGGTCCCTGGATATAGCAATGAGATTTCTGCCATATAAGAATGAGTCGAACAACACACATCAAATCAACCTTCGTAAGAACACCAATTGTCCGAGTACCATCCGGATCGACTTCACGAGCCAACTTGAGACCATCCGAGTTCGCCAGGTCGGTGTTGGCCGCTGTGACAGCAAGGACTATACAAGCGGGTCGCGATATGTACTTCAAAAGCATATCCTTGATTTGTTTTTCGATGTCTTTTGGCTGGTCTCCGACAGGCACCTTTGTTAGGCCAGGCAAGTCGACGAGGGTAAGCGTCAGTACGTTGGGCGAGAATATGCGCAGGTTGATGGGTTGTGGGGAAATACCAGCGTTACGGCCCGTCTTTGCATCTGTGTCACGGACGATCTCTGCACGAATTTTGTTGAAGTCATAGAATTTCTCGCCAGGCAGATGCAAGAATTCTCCCCATTCCGCTTCGTTGGCTTGCTGGTCTGCGCCTGCAAGTTGTGCTTCGGAAAGTAAAATTTGAGATCAAAGAAGCCTCGTGTTTCATTTTGAAACGTACATGAGAGACCATTCGCTTGTGGAGGGGTGGCAGGGCGGTGAATGAGCTGCAGCACGAGTGGTCGTCGTGTCACGATACCAGTGCCGCGAGGCAAAAAATCTCGTCCGACGATGTTCTTGAAAGGGTGGAAATGATTAATTAATTGACCGCAACGCAGTAGACAGCGCTGCATACCTCGAGTACACTACTCTTGCCGCTACTTTGACTACCGAGCACACAGATTTGCGGAAGGTCTATTTGGGATCCTGATGATCCAACTGTGCTGAACACATCTTGAAGCTTGTTCACGACAGACACGATCTCTTGACCGAACCCCGTGGGCATGGTGGACGACATGGAGGGTGATATGAAAGTAAAAAGACAAGGGGAACGCGCGCAGTCTTTGCGCTGCTAGAAACACGCGATTGGAGCTGCGAAGCACAGCCACCGTCACAGACTCGCACACCACTCAAACTGCCAAACCACAGTCGGGGTATCTTGAGACAGTTCGACGAGCCGAGTTACGTAGTCTAAGTTGGACTTGGACTCGAACTTGGTCGACGATGGCCCACTTTCTAACTGCATTCACCAGAATGATCAGCAGGTTGCTTTTCGACTCGGAAGAGACCGCAGCACCCCCACTGGCACCCTCGGTACAAACGGGTACATCGCGTTACCCCTTACGTCACGTTCAAGGGTGAAACAGGGTCGGATGAGGCCCACAATCAGCCTTGTCTTTCGCAGCCATGTTCACTGTCCCGATCGAAGAACCTCACCTCAGCTCCCTAGCATACTATGCGTGTGTTACCCCGAACCGCGCTCTTTACATCGCCGAGGTCTTGGAGATGATCCTGGACGAGCTCGTCAACGACAGACGTAGTATGAGCCACCTTGCCTTCACTTGCAAAGCCATTGCTGAGCCGGCACTCGACCGTCTATGGGCATTTAATGACTCCCTGGAACCATTTATCTCCCTGTTGCCGAAGGAGTTGACCCTCGATGTATGTGTGGAGGGACTGATGCAGTGTTCGTCGAGACCTGACGTTATACTTTGCTTACAGGAAAACTCTTTCTTTCAATTTGACCGCTCCATTGTCTCGAATCTACCTCCGGAGAAGTGGGCTACATTCGACAATTACGCTCGACGGGCTCGGCGTTTATACGCGAAAACGGTGACCATGAACCCTCACCGCGTGTACTCCTCCATTTACAAGCAACTCACCGATATTCGTCCAAACATTGAGCTCTTCCCGAACCTTACCACCTTTGCGTTTCACGCGAAAAGTGTTCCCAATCCGCACCTCAGAATGTTTCCCTCTTCTCTTCGCTCTGTCACATTTAGCTGGGCCAACGTCATGGCTCCACAGATTGAAGCTGTCCTCTGGAGTTCGGTCATGAATCAGTTGTTTCTAGACGCCCCTCGTATCGAACATATCCATTTCGAGGGGAGCCCGAAGGAACCCTTGCATAGCCTTACTCCACTTCCATTTCAACAACTGCAAAAAATCACCATCAAACCCAGCCCCCTGGGCCCAAACGTCCTGCATAAATACTGTCATGCACTCTCTGCATCCGCCATACGTGAGCTTGATCTACGTTTTGTACGCTGGCCAGATCCTCGTCTCCAGCCAATATCCCCCGTCTTCCCCTCGCTGAAGAAATTGACTATTGACGGTTCTCCACCCCACGCCATCGAGTTTATCCGACTGCTCTCAAGTCCTGTACTTCAGGAGTTGGTGATTGCTTCCCAATGTGAGCGTAGCGGAGACGCCTTGAATCAGTATGCCCAGCTCCTCATGCTCCTCGCGGACAAGTATCGGGGCGTGCTCAGAACGCTCAAAATGCAACATCCTCTGCCATGTCATGATCAAGCTAGTCTCGAGCCGTTCCTCCACGCGGTCCGGACGTTGGCTGACGCAGGCATTGACACCCTCCGGTTGAATTTAATTCTTGATTGGCAGAATCTCACGCCTGAGGTGCAGGATATGATCGATCCTTCGAAATGGACAACCCTGAGGCATTTCAGGATTTCATCTCGTCGAGCGAGTGCGTCATGGTCCTGGGCGGCTGGCAATGTCTTGTTTCGGTGAATTTAACTGTGCTACTTTTGTAATATACCGGACCTTCCACTTAACGTACGTATGTGCTTGGATTATCATCTTGTAATGTTCTCAAATATGTAGTATGCACGATATCCTGCTTTGGCGAGTAGACAAAGGGTCGACAAAGACAACTAGATCCAGCGTGTGCCGCATCAACCATGACTCCTTGCTCGGCCAGCTACTAAATTTGGACTTGTCAAACCCTACACTTTTCTTCTAAGTCGTAGTCCAGGTAGACTGGAACGTCGACTCGGACGTCAGCTGTCCTCATTTGAAGTCTCTGCCAGTGGTCGTCAATTTGTCTGAGAGCTTGTAGCATGCGAGTCCAGCCACCACCCGCCGATCGGTACGTCGACCAAGTTATTTCGTCTGCATCGCTACTAGGTTTCCCATTTTGTTTTGCGCCACAGCTCCGATGATGATCTCCCTGTCAGAGGCGGCGTCCAACATGTCAAATCCAGGCGCAGGTAATAGATGTTCCCCCGGAACAAATATGCCTCGAATGCACCTGCTACCCGTACCTAACGCAGCAAAGAACCATGCGCTATCCTCGATAATCATTTTGTGATCAACCAATGACTACTAAGTCCTAGGTGCCTTCAAGTTGTATATACCACGGCCCACGAGTCATCTGTCTCCGAAGATCTATGCTCATCGAGAAAACTTATTGGATTTATGCAACACCTCAACAGAGTAGGTCTTTCACCATTGTTCGTCTGACCGTACGTACGGGAGAATGCAGGAAGTAGGCAAATTACGACCATATAGATGATAATCACTTCACTCGGTTCCCCCACCAGAATGGTACAACATACTGGGGTACAAGGTTCACGTAGTATTTTATTTTCGTTTTTCCTGACACGTATATCGGCCCGGGACTTATCTATAACTTTGCCAGTGAGAATTCCTTCCAAAGAGCCTGTCTAGCTTCGTGGTATGTAGCCAGCATGTGGGTACTTTGCTCGATCGAGTTTCGATGTTGCAACGAACGCAGATAGGTACCCGACGGGCTTTGAGCCGCCCCGCGAGGCGGATGGAGTGGCGTCCCCTGCGATTCTTTCGGAGAACTCCCCCCACCGTATGAAATTACATTCAGTACACCCTCGACGGAACAGAAATGTTTGACAGCTGATAACCCTTGGATACTCATGGTAGAGATGAAAGGTACCATCTTTACTAACCTGGGTGACCTTCTAGATGATCCGACGGTGGGATCAGTGGTCATTCTGAAAGTTGGCTTTGCGGCTGCTAATGCAGTCTGCTGCTGGTACGTCGGTACGCCACTGCTGTCGGGGGTGGAACTGATTGGCCCCAAAGCCCTTGACTGACGTACGTTCCAGTCGGTTCTCACTGAGAAGGACTATATATACCAGCGGAGAGTCATTCAATGAACCTAGGAGTGTGAACTATATTTGGAAAGTTCCTCTTCCTCTACACTCCGTGAACTAGCTCGACGGCCATGACATTGTACTTGTCATTTCCCTGAAATGGTCCGTTGGTCTCTTTCCTCTTGTTGACGTAGTCTTCAACCCGCACGTACAGATGGTACATACGAAGTTGCCCATTCAGCACAAGTGTGCCTTCGCGAAACAGTGATCATAGAAGGTTGTACGCCACAAATACAACTTTCTCGGTGAGCCCACCCTTACGTTTTTATTTTTGGGTGTTGACGTCCTTTTTACATTATAGCTTCGACCATATTCAAGTGAATCTGGTGTAGTCCCGCAAAAGTGTGATGGATAGCCAAGACACAACTTGCCTGTAGACGCTGGACAACGGTTCGAAGAGAAGGTGGGAAGGATTATCGTTGTAAGTTAACATTTTTGGGGTAAGGTCATGTCATCTAAACTATAGATGTTATGTTTTCAAACCCGACGAAATGCAGGAAGGTTAAGTCGTGCTGTGAGTGGTAAGATATTCTCTTGGGGTTAGTCTATCAATTGGCTCGACATCGAGGGCTGATTTACGTACCATCTCCCCAACCCACGCGATCCTACTATCAAATGGGGCAACTTCTGGTTCAACACTATCTCCGATGTCAGTGGAAGCCTTTGAACTTCACCTGTTGAAGTTAGGCGAACACCCCATCATGAAAAACACGCGTCAGCATTTCGATTTGGCTGAATGATCGTGAACCACTTATCAAAAATGGTACGGATCTGACGTTCTCGAACGATGAAATTCCGGTTCGTTCCGCATCGGTACGAAATCGGTCCATACATCGACCTCTCGCATACGTAGGTGACCGAGCGCGATGGGTGAGCGATGTTTACCTCAACCATCCCTCCCCAACTCGGTATGAGAGCGGAGATTCACATTCACTCATAAGCTCGTTCGTCGTTGGCAAGCTCTTGTCACCAGTACCCATACGTCCCAGCATGTGCACTACTCCCTACTGTGCTCTTGCGTTCGCTCTGGTCTGCTCATTTGTACCATCGGTCTTTGCCACTCCGGAGTTCCAGCAAGAGAGGACCTCGCTCGAGAGTGAATTTCATGTTCTTGGTCCCGTTGCGCAGTTGGACATCGTCAATAAGGACATCGCTCCTGATGGTTTTCTTCGATCGTTGAGTTGCGTTAACTTGGCTTACCGTCTTGTACTGACATCCTGAAGGACTATACTCGCTGGGGGAACCTTTCCGGGGCCGCTGATTATTGCCCAGAAAGTGAAGCCTTGTCGTGACGTCGTGGATTTACTGGTTCTGATGTTTCTTCAGGGTGACGACTTCAAAATCAACGTGGTAAACTACCTTCATGACACCACAATGAATACGTCTACGAGTATTGTTCGTGTGTCCGAAATATACCTCCACGTTTGGCTCTGAAACTTCAACAGCACTGGCATGGTATTTACCAGAAAAAGTCTAACTGGGCCGATGGCGTTACGGGGGTTACACAATGTCCCATCAAGCCACACAAAAGCTTTTTGCACCAATTCAATACACAAACTCAATCTGGGACATACTGGTACCACTCACATCTTTCATCTCAGTATTGCGATGGTCTCAGAGGACCACTGGTCATATATGATCCCGAAGACCCGCATAAACATCTGTATGATGTTGATAACGGTACGTGTTTCATCTGCGAGAGTTTAGAATGAGACGCTCATTGACTCACCAGAAAACACCGTTATCACCCTTGCTGACTGGTGCGGGATGTGACGCTTTCACTTTGGATGCCAAGCTCACTTTTTACAGGTATCATATACCCAGTCCGCAAATGCACCTGCCTCCATATATAGCGAATTCCACGCTGATAAACGGTCGTGGACGGTATACTGGTGGACCGATGTCCCCGCTGAGTGTCATCAACGTCGAGGAGGGCAAACGATATCGCTTCCGCATCATTGGGGCTTCGTGCGACCCGTGGTTCAACTTCACTATCGATGGGCACCTGATGACAGTTATTGAAACAGACGGCGTTGCGACGGAACCCCTGGTTGTCGATTCGCTGTCAGTATTCGCCGGCCAACGCTATTCCGTGGTGGTGACCGCCAACCAAACCTTGGGAAATTATTGGATTCGTGCACTATCGAGCCATCCAAACCAGACGTTTGATGGCGGGCAAAGCTCTGGCATTTTACGGTATAGCGGTGCGCCAGAGCAAGAACCGACAACAGAACACGGGCCATATGTGCTTCCCTACGACGAGAGTGATATTCACCCATTGATCGCACCTGGCGCGCCTGGTGTCGCGGAGCCAGGCAAAGCAGATGTGAACATTAATCTCGTTCCCGGACTTGCAGGCCACCGTTATACGATCAATGGAGTAACCTACTCGGACCCGCCATTGCCCGTACTCTTACAAATCCTGCATGGTGCTCGGCACCCGTCGCAGCTGCTCCCAAGCGGCAGTGTCTACGATCTTCCACGCGGTAAGGTGATCGAGATCAGCGTTCCTGCCACTGAACTTACAGAAGGCGGTGCACTCGGCGGACCCGTGAGTGTTCATCACACTTTTTCGACGTCGCTTACAAGAGTATCTACTCGACAGCATGCTCTTCATCTTCACGGCGTGAGTCATCTTCACCAAGGTCTCGAGAAACTTTCCGTACCAACCGTTGGGTTGATTGTGACCTATAGCACATATTCGATGTCATCAGAGCTCCTGGAAGCCAGAACTTCAACTTTATGAACCCGGTCAGGAGGGACACCGTTTCCATTGGGTCCCAAGTAAGCATGGATAACGTGACAATTCGCTTCGTCACCGATAACCCCGGTCCATGGTTCATACATTGGTGAGCTACCTCCCGCTGTACAAACCTGACGATTCACTGAACCTGACGAATGTTTTCGCAGTCACACGAACTTCCACTTGCACAAGTATGTTGCTTTGAATGCCGATCGATCGGGGCTTCCGTCGTTACTGATCCCGCTGTTGTTCAGTGGATTTGCCGCTGTCATGGCAGAAGCTCCGTCTGAGGCAGCCATTCAGGAAAGCCAGGTCGTCCCGAGTAAGTGTCCCTTGTCCCACTTCCTCGACCTTGCTTGACCGCCGGCACTCAGGCTACTGGAATGAATTATGCAATTGAGGTACAACGTGTTTGGGTCGGCATTCGTGCAACGCGATCTGTATTAGATTGTCTTTGTGTTTCGCTTCTTGTAGAGTTAGTCTAGATCTTCTTTTACAGCCGCATGACGGTGGGCACGCGTACATGCGACGAACATTGGGATGAGACCAGTTTAGTCCGATCACTAGACTTGCAAACATATGATCATTGGGGGGTAAGATATACACACACTATCCTCTCTTGACAATGTCTTGGCTCTTCTACTGTAATCGAAGCATGCGGAAACCACCAAATTAACCGACATTAAGACGGAAGATGTCGTTGAAGCTGGCAAAACGCGTCAGTCATCTTGGTACGCGCTGATAACCAACCAAGATACGTACACATAATAAGTGTTGCCGTCGTTGACCAGCTGGAATACTTGACTGAAGCTGAGAGGATTGGGTTCATCGTCGACCTGTTTCGCGTAAGCTGGGGTAGAAGTGTGAACAAACCAACAAACCAACATACCAACAAGTAACCAGTCACGCTGACGATGAGAGCCCCAGGAGATACAGAGGGCTGCGCGTCGATAGTCGACACCTTGTGTCTAACCTTGGCGAAAGGCAGTGACTAGGGCATGATCAGCACCAATGGAGGACCTAAAATAAAAGCAAATAGATACGGTGAGTTTCTCGATGATAGCATTTCCTCCTAAGATTTGGGCTTGTTCGAATGTGAGCATCGAGCCTGGACGCTGCACAGTCCGAGTCGTCAGATCAACCCGGATCGCGTTGTTCTCGTTCGATGGACATACGTATAGGGGAGCCAGTTTGAACCGATCTGTGTCGAATGTAGAATAGTAAAAGTCCGTGAAATTCGTCGCAATCGAGGATGGGTCCATCGGATGGATTGACTCGGATGAGCGAGATGAGGTTATGAAAAGTGAGACAAAGTCTCTTACATGACCCAAATTGGGACATTTTATCAGAGATTGGCACTGGCACTGGCACTCGAGTTTGTTTCTTTTCCCACTCACACATGGCTGCTTTCCCAACAGCTGCCTCTCTCTCAAGTCCACCAATGTCTGACATTCCCCGTCCAACGATGCGCAGAAAGAGCTCCGCGCAAAATTTGCTGTCCTCATTCAAGCCTCCAGCCAGCAGTCCAACCCCCGGAGGTAGCATCTCCTCCGCCACCGGCCCAGCCTATGTCGCAGCGGTACAAACCCCAACTACGAGCGTTACCCCAGGAAGGGAGTGGGATGGGCAGTCTGTGCACTCGGACACGCTGTCGTCGACAACCACATTGGTTGCAAATGGTACACCCGCCATACCTCAAGGGACCTCCGTCGAGTATCTCCGTGATCTGGTTCAGAAACGAATCATCACCCTGACCTACATGCGCAACGTACACGAAGGGTGCGTCGGTCTTTATTTGAACAAGTGATTTGTGCCGAGTCCACGGTTCAGCCGGAGTCACTGGTTCCATACGATCATAATGTCTCGGAGCGAACTCGATAGGGTGTTCAATAACGTCGATATGAAGAAACGGTGTGTACGATAGTTACTTATCTGCGGATTTATTGACCGTCGCTCGTGAAATATCGTAGGACGCATCGCTTTGCCGTCCTAGCGATGTCTCTTTCCAACCAGCTGGATATTCCCCAAGCGCATGACTACCTTCGCGGTTTGCTCAACACTATGAACGAATATGACCAAGCCAAAGAAGAGCCCGATAAACCAAAATATGTACAGTACGTCCACTATATCACCACAACATTTATCTGACCATGCCCTAGCGATTATTCCGGTCCAAAGTGGCAAAACGACAAGCTGCAGGCGGATTTGCCGAGTATACTGCAGTGCCATACTCGGACGGGTCAGAAGCCTCCTACCTTGTTTCACCCCATATAGTGCGTTGGACCCACGGTGAATGATTTACATCGGATTGATCTCCGACAGCCCTTTCCCCTGGATTACCATCAAACATTACTGTCCCTTCTTGACGTGCTTTCTGAGGTGTACAATAAGCTTTCCCGTATTCTCGGTCCCTCCGCGTTCTCGAATTCTGGTCAGCATATGATGGGGCCACTGGGACTGCTCGCGCCGCATCCAGGGGTGTCGTATTTATTCTCAAGTCAAGACGTGACTCCGAAGCCCTTGGAAGAGACTGATGGCAGTTTATGGGGAATTGCAAATGCCCCTGTTTCTGGCCAGAATTATGGAACCGGCATAGGGAGCCCGCCTCCAAGCTGGACAGCGGGGTTGGGCGATACCTTGCTGAAAGTAGATACAAAGTTCAAGGTGAGTTCGATGACGGCTACCATGCTTACTCGGACGGTTGACGCGCCACAGAAAATAACGTCCATTTTATTGAAAGAACTTGATGCGGTCGCGCGCAACGGCATCAAGGATGAGCTGGCTTCCCTGGATCCCCTACTTCGTGGAGTTGCCGCGACGGAAGACATGCGAGAACAATATGATTTCGAGGGAAATGTATGAACACTTTATGTACTTTATCAAGTCGTGGCATTGTACTATCACTGCATCTTATTTAATTCTGGGTTCTCTCGGTGCTACTGTGACAGACCGCGTCTTAGTCACGATGTCACGGAACGCGTCTCACCTCCTGTGTTGTATTATTTTCTCTAGCATGCCTACGAACAATGTACAAGTACTCCTCGCGCAGGATATACCAGACCCAACCGACTTTGCCGCAGCTGATCTGCGTCAACTAGATGCCAGCTTTCGATGCACAATATGTGGTGAATTTTTTGACGCACCCATCTCACTTGCATGTGGCCATTGCTTTTGTTCATTGGTGCGCAACGACGACATCCTTTCTGACGTGACTAGGCTGAGAGGTGCTCCACTAGTGCATACGAGAACACATCGTGAGAGAATCGCAGTGTCCAAGTTGTCGGAAATCTGCCAAAGAAGCACACTTCAGGGTAAACCCAGCTCTCGAAGAAGTCGTTTTGGCTTGGAAAGCAGCACGGTACGAATTTACCCGCCTGTTGATTGATTACTTGTTCATCGATGACCCCCTCAGGTCAGATGTTCTTCGTCTTTCTCGAGAAGAACGGCCACAAGCAGATTTTGGGCAGAACTCGAGCAACGACAAAACTCCCCATCGATTTCAGACGCCTGTCCAGAACAGGCGGAAACGCAGACATACCGAAGTTTCCCCGAGTTTGGACTCTGACGTTGTGTGCGTAGCAGGGCCTTCGAATCCAAGCGAGTCGAGTGAGGTTGCAGACTCGTCACCACTCCAAGCGAAGAGCGCGAGGAACGTTTCTCGGACGCGGACGAATATGGAGCCATCATCTGATCCAAGAGAGGAGGAACTCTTGTCCATGCAACGTGAGTGTGTCCATGCTTCTCGACTCCCCGTTTCCTCATCGTTGGTCGTCATCCAGCTTATTCACTAGTTAAATGTCCTATTTGCGGCGACTTTGTAGAGTTTCAAGTGATCAATACCCACATGGACGGATCAGATTGCGGTCAGAAACCGTTCTCCAAAGCCAACAACCCATCGAACCCAAATGCAAAAACTCAGTGGTCGAAGCTCCTTGACAGCAAGTCGACGAAAGGCAAAATTAAGGATAACAGGTGATTGGTTATCCCTGATATTCAAGCTGAAACTCAATTCTGGCTCTAACATGAAGTGATTCAGAGGACGCAATGGAACGGTTACCGAAGGTCTCTTACGACGTCCTGAAGGATAAGGCCCTAAGAGAACTCCTATCCTCCCAACAACTGCCCGTGGGTGGTGATCGAAACACGCGGATTGCTCGACACAGAAGGTAGTCTCTGTTTGTGCGCACTTTTGTCAGGACTCAACCCTCTAATTAGATGGGTTATGATGTATAATGCAAATCTCGACAAGATTGTGGGTCGTAAGACCCTACCGGAGTTACGTCTCGAGTTGAGAGCATGGGAGGAGCGTCAGAAGGGATCCAGATACGTAGTCGAAGATCCCTCTGCCTATGAAGTGAGTCTGATTTCTGTATCATTGAGACTGAACTGATTAGCAAGCCATCAAGGCTTCACACAAAGAGGAATTTAGTAGACTTATCGAGGAAACGCGTCAGAGGAGATCTAATCGTCCAATATCAGCTGATGTCCCTCGGGAAGAAGTAGTTGAAGATAGTCATGAAGAATATTCCTAGGCTGTTGGCTTAGGTATCTGTTCTCCTTCACATCCCAAATTTAAATAACGGCGCATCTATCTCATAACGTCACTGTTTTTGAGTAGTGGACACGATCAGAATCAAGCTGTCAAGTGAGCAACAATCGATCTTTGGTGAGATCTATTTTTGCCAATGTTTGATACCAGAGAATACGAGGGAAAATTTTGCTGCTTGAGCCTTACAACAGTTTCTACTCAAACTTATGGAGTTGAGATGGTCCAGCACCACTACAGCATGTCACATCTGGCTACTGTCAAAGCCTCAAAGGCACCTCCCGGTTTGCATTGTCTGACTTGGGCTTGGCAAATCACTGGGAGCATTGTGCCCCCACGTAAGCAAATGCCCATCCACATCGCGCATCGTTGGGACAAGTGCTCAATTGCATTGTTCATTCGGATACTACCATGACGCTTTGGCGAGTGGCGAAGGTAGTATATAACCCGCTGTTGGGTCAGAACGACTCACCAGCAGCTTCAAGTCATCCAACGATATGAGCAGGATCTCGCAAACCCTTTCAGTGAGCACTACCTGGTCCGGAGTGTCCCGAGTTCAACTGAACCTACGTTTATCCAGCTCCTTAGTAATTTAAGCACATGCTCGGCTGGGCCAGGCACCGCACTAGAGGTCCGTTGACCAATACATGACCACGTGTGTCAGCTACTCAATCTCAAGTTTCAGAATGAAAAAGTCGAAACCATCACTGAGCAATTCCTCCCTCGGAAACAGGATGCTAAGTTTGGTGACCAGTTTATTTTCCAAACAGCCTCGTTGCGACAACGTATCAACGCAAAGCTAGTGCTCCTTGCGCCATTGCCATCCGACGCGCCACCCTTTGCAAAATCAGTGATCTATTTGTCAAGTCTGTCCGGTCCAATCGGTGCCACTGTGGTGAGTTGACACCCTTTGGAGACGGATCAATGGTTGATTTGGAAATGTTTTCTATCCAAGTATCGGCTCCCCGATGCTGAGACTCATTTTTTTCGGCTCTACATTTTTGCACGTGGGGCTGACGTGAAAGTAACGTTGCCATCAATGTTTCGAGGTGTTGTCAATGTCAAGAACCACGATGGCTCTTGCCACCAGAGACAGGCCTGGTACTGCCGTGCGTTTCGCGACCGCATGCGATGTGGGCTTATAAGGTCGGATTCCTATGTAGCGGAGGACGACGACGAAGTATATATCCATACGGAAGGCAACATCGAGCTATATCTGATGCCGTTGTCGGGGATTGATGGCGGTGGGAACGTTGGCTCACGTGTGGGTCGCCATGTGCGCCGGATCTTCGGTACAACGTAGTTGGAATTTCTTTGGCGCGGCGCTGGCTCGCTCACCGTCACCTGTCCGACTCTGTTGTATCCATTTGTTATAATAATCTTTTCAATCCTGTAGTGTTTGACAGCTCCAATTGTAAGTAATACTTGAAAGCAGAGCAGTTGGCGTGTCTCATCGGCACGCAACTGAGCCATTGTCTGAGTTAGTTATGACAGTGAATTCACCGGAATGTGGTCCAACGGCCAAAATAACCCCAAAGCGTGTTCTTTTAGCTCCGTAATGAAACAAGTGCTTCTGCCTGCGGAGCGCTCAAGTTGCCGACCTCCTTTTTGTTTTTCGATTGCAAGGAGGATACAATACCTGCCTTTTTAGGCACAAAGGGAAACGGCTAATTGCCCAATCCGGGTCGCTTATATCAAACATATATAACCCCGTGCTCGCTCGCTTTTAACACGTTCCCGAAGACACATCTCCCATTTTGTTCGCCTCTTCGCACCTCTCCTCGCTCTTTGGAGGGAGCCATGGCAAGCTATTGCTCATCCTCGGAGGTCAGTCGTATTATGCATGTCTTGAACGTTCCAGTTCTAAAGTGATCGGCAGAGCACATCCTCAAGCGGAAAACCTGGCATGCTGGTACGTACCTTGGCATCGATGTGCTCTGCCTAACTGACCATGATCTCATAGCATGCGGGACCCCGTGGGACGCACAAAATCCACTACAATGCATCCAGGGACTGGGATTTCATCCTAGAGGCGCAAGAAACCATAGACATGTCTCTTGTTATACCCCATTACCGCGCAAGACAACAGCCGGTGGACCACCGTTTGAACATGTTCATCGCTGCTACCGCTGCACCTGTGAAATTGAAAGTTGTGAGTCATTGATTTTCGTTGATCTTTCCGACGGGAATCTAAAGATGGGATGATCAGTGTCGACCCGTGCCTCGATGCAAATTTTACCTGGAGGTCCGAGCGGATGTGTCCGACGTTACCGTATGGCTCCCTTCTGATTTCAGAGGTCATATCCGACACTCGGGCCGGGCATCGTACTCTGCTGGTTTTGTGAACCGCATCATGGCAAATGTTCGCTTCAATGAAGATACCTGTGACCAGTGGCATACCGATGAGGTGGTCGTCCAAACCATGGGTACAGTGACATTCCGCATGTGGGATGTTCACGCCAATGCACCCGAGAACTCCCGAAAGGAGACGTTGAAACGAATGTTTGGCGGTTCGAAGAAATCCGAGGGGTTGCGTCATGGCATCGACTGGGATTTTTTGCTCGATGACTAAATCTTGACTTTTTTTCTTTCTTTCTTCTTCCTTTTCGTTCGATACACACTCATTTTTTCCAAGTACCTTTGCTTCATTCAGAGCAGCGACAGGCTCCTCGCACAGGATATCTATCCATTGACTTTTCTGATCAGTTTCAGCATGTAGCCATTCTGAACATGTAGCCATCTCAGCTCACACTTACTATATTGTAGCTTTTCCCCCCCACCATCACTGTAGCCCTAGCCATCCACTCGACTGAACATACCCACGTTGTCCTCCAGCGTTGGCTGCGATATGTAAGGTTGTGAGTAAAGCCAGTGGATGAAGTGATATCATGACAAATGGTTACGACGCGCCACACAAATTATGGCTTCGGTACAAACAATAGTATATAAACAGGATGAAGAAAACCATCAAATTCAGCATATTGATATGGGGAGGGATGATGGAGTTATGATGGAGGTCTTGTGTATCCTTCCAGCCACTGGTGTACACATGTCATGCCACAGATAAGCAATTCCGTTGATTCGTTGATGGCAGTTAGTCGCTGGGAGTGTCGTAACAGTATGGAACTGGCCGACTACGCTACAAATAGATGTTAGTAGAACCTTGTCGGCAATCCTGTGGAGCTTAGATGTGAAGGACAGGAACAATATGAGGGGATGGGGGGTAAATGTTTATGGCGAGATATCGCACGATCACTTATACTGGCCCCGACCAGCCAGAGTAACACAAAGATCGTGCCAGAGAGCACTCGACCAATTGTTTGGAGAGCTCAGGATGCGGGATACATGATGGGACAGTTCGGAAGTAATAATGAGGCCACGTGGTGCTATCATGTCAGAGAAAAAGCGGCTGGCTATTGCTAGGCAGACCTCCCTGAATGATGTGGTTTCGGCCTGGAGAATGAATCAGTGTTTCACGCATGTCTGCAAAACAATAACGGGACATGTAACCATACTGACGCCGTGGTGGGACGACCATGGCGCGAACCTTGGCCATCACATATGCCAGTGGCCACAATGCAATGTGCATCACTCTGGCCACGCGGTTCTCGTGATGCCTGAGTATGATCAGAGTGGATCGGCGGCTACCATTCTCATAATGGGCCATCTTCAGACCGAGTCACACTGGATGGCACGGTACTGACGCTGGTCAGCGCTGACTAGCGTTCACATTGAAATTTGAGGTCAAAGGTGGCATGTTGTTTGCAAAACCACTGCACGGTGCGAGCCACCTGGCCAGCGATCGATCACCCCCATTTGCAACGCAATAACCCTATGGCAATGCTCGTAGCTTCCTCTCTTACGAGGAGCCTCAAAAGTGAGTGAGAACATCGACTCGTACATACCAGACTTATCTCCGCAGGTGAATCCATTCACGCATTTACATGCTGTGCCCCCGTACGGCTTGTAAATTTCCTCGATTATCGTGACTTATCCTGCCATGATTGGTCTGTCGTCCTCTCTATCTTTCCTCGAAGATCCACTCAACATTTTTTGCAGGTCGGTCAGAGTCCAGACTCAGCAGAATTTTACTGTCAATCTTGCGCATCACGTCACGGGATACATACGTGTCTGGCCATCCCTGGTAACGAGATAGGGAGGGGATACAGATACACTCAGTCGCAATATTTGAATTGACTAGTACGTCTTTCTCGGTGCTCGTTTGCTGCATCCTAACTTGGGGACACAACAGACACCCTATTCGACTGCATACTAATCATCATTCCTTGCGTCCCGTAAAATTGCAGTACTCCCAACGATGATTAATCACTGCAGCATTTTCATCCAGCATCTTTACCATCGTCATATCCTTTCTCCGGGCTGTGTGTCAGGTTTTCAATATCTCACCCCTCATCAGTGTGGCAATTGACGTTCAGGTATGTGATCCTGTCATACCAACCACCAAGCTCTCACACTTGTCTGACAGGTTACCTGTTCTCTGTTTGTATGCACTTCACTCTTTATTACGATACTCGTCTATCGTATGCTCCGCCGTAACGACGCCGCAACTGATGCAAACTTTCCCAGCTCACAATCGCCCAGCATTCCAAAAGATGTCCTCCAGCTCACTACGATAGATCTAGATGCCTTCGATAGCATTACCATTGACAGTATTTCCACCGACGGCCCCACCTTGACTTGTCCCAGTGATGATACAGAGAAATATTGCGAAGATACAGTTACGGCGAAGCCTGAACAATGAACAATGTCAATGCATAATCACCAGTCCCAGATCACATCACGATCTCAACGTATTCTTGTAAACTAGACCCTCAAGCTTCCAACAACCAAGTTAAGCATCTGGTATATGCTCTTCTCCAGGGCAATATTCACAATTAAGCTCAGAGAGATAATCGTTTACCTCCGGCGAATCTTGCTTTCTCCCGTACATTCTCATTCGTCCCACATTCTCATTCCTACAACGGTTTCTGTGCTTCCTAGGTGGGTAATATCAATGTTATGATACCTGCTAAACAATCTGACTATTCGACAATCTGGTCGCCAACAGAGAAGGATAAAATGGCTCTCAGCCGATCTGATCGTGGCATTCACTTTGCCCCGGACTACGCTGTCTACGTACATGTGCCTGCCATGGAGGTCTCGCCCCCCGCACAGCATATCGGTCGGTTTTCAGGGCTGGAATATGACAGCATCCTATGGTCTGTAGGGTCCTATAAATCTGAGCTCTACTCGAACCTTGATACAAGGATGGGCGTCACGTATCAATTTTCCGAGTCCACGATGCTGACCATACGAGGTTTTTGCTCCATTTTTCTCGGCTTTTCACTGTTTGACTGATTTGCAGTCGGAACCAGTGTTTTGCAATCTATCGGAATACTGGCGTCGCTATTTCGTTTGTGGTTCCGGTTGCAAATTCGGCGTTTATGGTGGGAGGATGCGTGGGCGTTCATTGCATGCATTTGTGCTATTCTACTCCTGGCCTTCGAGTGGATGTATTTGAAAGGTGGTGCGTACCAGACCTTATTACAGAGACTGTCGAGTATCCGACTTCACACAACCAGGCTGGGAGGTGGCAGTCGTCGGATTTTTGGGATACATCGTGACGTTGACTTCTTTAGTATGGTAAGTATGTCATGCAATTACTCCGCTCGTTCGTCGCTAAAGGCATGTACTTTAAGGGCTGCCCGCATGAGCATATTGTTCTCGATAGCTCGCATTGCCCATCCAACAGAGCGTATGCGCCGAATTGTGACCGCGGTGGCCGTCCTCTTTACTCTGATATTCCTGACATCCGTGGCGATGAAACTGTCGTGGTTCTCTCACGATCTAAGCTGGCTCAATGGGACCGGCTTTTACACAAAACCCGTACGCCTGTTGCCTAAATCGATGTATGTTTGCCTGTTGTGTAGTGAGTACGCACATCATTCGTCAGGCGTCAAATTGAAGATGTGCTTAGCGGACTGTATTTCGGATTGGATCCTCATCTCCTTGGCTGTGCGGTTGCTGTGGAGCATAAATCTTCCGACGAGACAGCGAATGATGATTATCGCAATTTTTTCTTCAAACATCATCGTGACGATGGTGTCAATATTTCGTGCGGTGAGTCAGATTATGGGTCTGCTGTCCCTCGTTGCAGTGGCCACCGACCTCGAGGTATGACTGTATCAGAGAGTTTGTTTGAGTCCTAGTCTTACGCGATATACCCAGGCAGCTAGTTCCACCATCACCTGTAATCTTCTCGTGGTTGTAACTCTCGTCTACCGCTGCTCTCGGAGTGCGGATGACCTTGACGACGACGACGACGACGACGACGACGATGATACGAGACCCAATGGGGCCATGGTCACGACTCTGGCACTGACTACAGTTGACTTCAGTGCTCCAGTCTACTCGGAGGATAGCAGCGAGCGAGGGACCTCTGTTGCGCACCTGGAGTGTTGACTCCGTCCTATCTTGGCTTACTTTTTTTTTTCCCTTGCGCCTTGGCATTGCTTCCCTGAGCTACGGTATGTGTGTGATCAATTATTCATTACAACGTACATCGTTTGAAATTGACTTTGGCTCCGCTATAGATTCAACCTCAACAACATAAAATATTGATAAGCGCGATGATATATAGAAATTGTACAGCGATAACCAATGTAATACAAATACATTATACGCCACTGGATAACCCAGCAGTCTCGAGACACTTTTCGACGGCTCCCACAAGTGTGGGGTTCTCGAGTGCAGCTGCCACGCGCTCCTTGTCATTAAGTTGCTTGTTCACTAGATAAAGGGTAAGTTCAGAATGTGTACTTGTGTCATTCATGCGGGAAAGCGCACCTGCCAGCTCGCTCTGATGGGAACCAGGCTTTACCCGGATATCGATCTTAAATCTCGGTGGAAGACTGCGCAACAGTCTCACCCGGATAGACAACCCTGAGGGACGGCCAGTGGTAAGCCTGCATTGGTCGAGAGACGGAAAGAGAGTTCATTATACCGATAAGAGTCGACATGCCGCAATGCGGCACGGTTGGTGTGAACTCGACGACGACGTGGTTTTCTCCAACCTCGATTTGTTCAGTTGATACCACCCGGAGTTCCTCCAAGCTGTTCGGATATTCGGGGTCAGAGATGGACCTTATAAGTTCTGAGAAAAGAGTCAGGCACGTCGTTCTCTGGGATTATTTTCGAGCAGGATTACCGAATATCTCGTCCTGGTCAATCGGTTCAACATCGGTGCTGTTGCTCCTGTCCTCGTCATCATCCACCCAGAGAGATTGACCAGTTTCAAACCGCGACTTTCTGGGGGACTTTCGCGACACATATATGGTTGGGTTTGCGTTGAATATTTGGGCATCCATGACGAGGAGAGACTCGGACTGGTGCTAGTCGGATCTACGCGTGTCACGCTGGTGCATTGTGTCACATGATCACGTGCTGTCATGCTATTCGTGACACAAAGAAATACGCGTCAATTAGTCTAAGCCCTCCTTTTTGGAATTTGTATCGAGCCATCCAGTCTCTGTGGAATATCCGTCAAACATGCCACCCAAGGTTTGTCTTGCTTCCTTCGCCTTATGTGTCACATTCTTACTTACTGGCCACGCAGCGTAAACGTGCGGACGCTGACACGGCCGCCATGGGCTCGACGACGCGATCGACCAAGAAATCATCTAAAACGAGTAGGATATGGACGTCTCAGGGTCATGCACGGTGCTCGACTAACCATCTTTGCAGCCTGGGGACAAAATGGTGGGGCCGACGTAACTGAGGAAGCGGGCGTGTCGTGCGTGATTTCTTCTGGCGAAGTGAAAAGTAATTTACCACCGTGGCGGCGTACTCAGTAACCTCGTAGAGGTCAGTGGCTTCTCGTCTGCTTTGCGGGTCCCACAATTGTTCAGCAAGGAATGCACACAGCCGCCATCCAAGAAGACTAAAGCGACGAGCAAGAAGAGTAGTGCAGCAAGTAATCAGGTTCGAAGGACAAAGGCAGGTCCACGAGTCTTTGGGTAGGTCCCCCGTCTTGCCACTTGTGGCACAGTTAACTAATTTACACGGCCTAGAATTGATGACGTAAGTCCTCCAGATCGTTGAAATTAAAATACTCCATGGTCGCCACCGTCACATAGGAACCCCTCAACTCCTCCACGAGCCAACAGCAGAGCGAGTAAGTCAGCCTTTGGTCCATCTAAACCCCTTCCGCCACGCCTGGGTCACCTTTCAATTACCACGCCAATCGGGGTGATCGGGTTCAAGCATCGCCTGGTTACCTCTCCGCATGCGCCTCTCGTCCTTATTGTGCTGTGTTTCTAACAAACTCGCACCTAGTGATGAGTTGGATATTCCCAAGAAAACTCCCGTGGGTCTTTCTCGCACGCATCAAAGTGATCACATTGACACTTGTGCCACTAACCAGCCAATTGCACCGACCAGGGTTGAGTATACACCACAACGAGCACTAGCACTCTTCAAGAATTTTACAGATGATGACGACCCTGATATAATAGGACCAGGAGGTGTGGAAAGGCTATGCACAGAGGCTGGTATATCGCTGGAAGGTGCCCAGCCCCTCATCCTGGCGTGGCAATTCAAGGCCAAGGAAATGGCCAAATTCAGTCGTTCAGAGTGGCTCCAGGGAACTGAAGCTCTGCGGTATGCGCATTAACTACTCCACCTTGGCGAGGTTAGCTGACCGTGTACGTTAGAATTTCGTCATTACCGGTCTTGGCAATGGCATTGAAGGAGCTGGATGACCTGGTCATTTATGACAAGGAACCGAAAACACCAGTTTCTTCGTTATCTTCCGTCAAGAAGCGGAATGGAATTGACTTTCAGGAACCTTACAACAGAGTGCGCTATTGGCAGCATGCGTCGAACCGCAACGCTGCTTTCGCAGAGCTATATCAATTTTGTTTCACGCTTTCTAAGCCACCGTTAGTGCCCAGTACCATTGCGCTACTTGTGCTGACCCTGCTCCCAGACAAAGCAGGAATTTAGACATAGAGGTGACCAGCTTCAGACTTGTGTTTCGCGTATCCTCATACGCGAATAGACAGCTATGGCGCTATGGTCGGTATCACTGGCTCCGCGATACCCGATCATTACTGAGTTGATCGAGTTCTTGAGCGTGAGCGTGTTCCTCTATGTCTCAAGTCGCTGTCATGACGTTCAACAGGAAAGCGGGTCCTATAAAGGCGCCAACAAGGATATTTGGAACATGGTGGATATCCTTTAATGATATAGTTCCGAACAGGTAGTACTTATTAGAGTTCCTAGGTGTTTGAATTTTGCCGGACGATCGATGGAGATCTCACCAACTACGAGGCCGACGGGGTACGTCCTTTCTGTAGCATTCGTGATCTCTCCCAACGCATGCCTTTCTCTTTCTAGGCTTGGCCTACCTTGCTAGATGATTTCGTCGTGTGGAAGAGGGGTAGGATGGCACGCTCATCAGGCAAGAAGCTTGCACCAATGGACGAATAAAGACAATGATCTAGGACATACTCTACGTAAATGGCTTGCTTAGTATATTGCATGCAGTGACTCTAGTAGCATCTCCACTCGTGTATCGATTCGGAGGTACTGGTCAGGGCTATCTGGCGGGTGGTGAACCTTTTCTCTCTGTCGTGATATGCCAAGGGGTTGCGGCAACCGTTTCTGTCTCTGTCTCTGTCTCGTCGAGCTGAGCGGGTCGTGTGTCCTGGGCGAGATGTAGTCGAGCAAGTTGGCGAACGGCTTCGTCTGCCTGGCGCCTTCTGCCAAGATCGAAGCGCGATGCCCGCTTGTTGGAACGACCTGGCGGTGGCAAGGCTGAGTCGGGTCCGGGTGTGAAGACGACACCGTGAGGGAGGGGCGAAAGACCGAGGGAGGCTCGGACTGCTTCCCATCTGCCGTGTATACGGTCGAGATTCAGACGCGGGGTGGGTGGGTCCAAGTTCAAGTTGGAATTGGGGTTGGGTTGAACAAGCTCGCGGCTGTGCGTCGACCAGTTCGAGCGGGCTGATGACGAGGACGAGGACGAGGACGGGGATCGAGGGAACGGCGTGACCCGCCGAGCGAGTCCAGCTGCGAGACAGAGGAGAACGAGGAGCGCGACGAGTCTAACGTGTTTAGTTTGGTACCCGTGTTGGCCAGCCATGACATGGTTACCGCTCAAGAATATTGTGTGGATTGCACAGCATCGATATCGTCCGTTCATGATGGTCTTGTCACGCCTCAATCTGTTGAAATGTACGGGACTCGCTAAAAATCTCCATACCGAACCCCCACTCAGAAATCATCCACCTCAACTGGCCGTACTCCCTGCATCTTCTCCATCGCCTCCCTCAGCTCCGTCTCAGCAAAAACAGTCTCCTCCTTCGCAACCACAAGCTTCTTCTCAAGCTCCTCCGCAGTTATCAACCTCAGCTTACCATCCATCTCGACCATACCGATACTATCGAACCTCTTCAGAGTGTTTCCGATCCGAGGCATGAACGCATGACGATCCCAACCGCTGTCGTTGAATGCAAGGACAGCGCGGACAGCGGCTGTATTGATATCGCGATGAAGTTCCTCCAGTTTTGATAGTTGAACTTCCATCCAGCGGGCACGACGTTCGAGGGCGAGCGTTAGCGCGGCGACTTCGTCCTCCTTGCCCGCTACGTCATCACCTGTGTCGTCCAAGAAGTCATCACCTTTGAGCATATCCCTGAGGACACCATCAAAGGACGAGCTATCATCCCAGGTAGTGCGGGGAAGAAGTCGCAATAGATCAGAAATTGTCTGGGTCAATGTCTCTAGGAGTTGTTGGAAGGAAGATACTGCATTGTCGATGGAACCAGATGGCATGTTGGTGGCGAACGAGCCACCGCCAATCGAGAGAGCTGATAGAGCATGGACCAAAGGGCCATACTCCAATGGCATCTTTGCAGCAGGATTGATCTTTTGCATGTCAAAGAACGAGTGGTTAGGAAGATCCATAGAGGGGTATCTGACGTCGAGTTCGTCCAAAACATCCGCAAGCGATGTTCGCTCAATGGGAGACGTTCGATCGACGGACTGTGCCCGAGACACGCTGGGGCTCGGCGATACGACCTCAGTACTTTTGCTAATAGGTACTGCCGGTACATCTGAGGCGGAGACGGATGGCGCAGCCGACATCTCGTCGATGGCGACTTCACTGTCCTTTGGAATCCTGATGGGGCGAGTAACTGGTTTGTTCTTTTTCGGCAGCTTCGAACGGATGGGAGCCTGGACGACTGGCTCGGGGGCCTTGGGAGGAGCAAGCGGTTGCTTTTCGACGCTACCCTTTTTCGGCGTCGCAGAAGCCTTAGAACTTCCGCCTGGTTTTCCCTGCCCTCTCGTCCTTTCTTTCTCCCTCTCCTCCTCAGCTCCTGTGCGTTTTTCCTGCTGTGCTCTCGCGGCCTTGTCCCTCTCGGCTTGTGCAGCCTTCTGCTGAGCGGCCCTCTCCTTCTCGAGCTTCTCGAGCTCAGCCTTTTCCCTTTCCGCTCTCTCCGCCTTTTCTTTCGCCTCCCTTATCGCAGCTAACCTGTCCTGCTCCACTACCTTCTCTTGAGCAAGACGTGCCTTCTCAGTGGCGCGTGCGGCGGCTTTCTCCTGCGCCGCTTTCTGTCGCTCGAGTGCGCGTTCAGCAGCAGCAGCCTTCTTGGCGGCCTTGCGTTCGACCTTTGCTTGCTCCTTACTAGCATCCTCTGGTTTTGATACATCGACAGCCGGCATTTGCGCCTCGGAAGGGGTCGCCGCGGTCATGGAATTGTCTATCACTGTACCGAGGGCTGGAAATTCCGCAGATGATAGGGTAGGCAACGGGGAGGGCGGAATAGAAGCCGGAACTGGGAACGCATGAAGAAAACAAACGTAACAAAGAAAGATTCGTCAGCATCATCATACCAGAATCAGGAAGGGGCCCAAGAAAAGGAAGACGAAAGTGGGGGAGGGTGAGCATTAAGGAGTAGATGGGGTGGGTATGAGTAACAATAGATATGGATATAAGTTTGGAACGGATCATGAATGGTCGGCGTCATCACCACGAATAAATACTAATGCGTCTCCTGCAGCTTCACGAATTCATGGCGGCACAATGAGTGGGTGATGACGAGGAAAGAGGAGCAATAGGGACGCATTCATTCAACAATCATGGCCGTTGATAACATTTCCGCACTGAAAGCACGGCGCTCGGTACTCTGACCTGGGACTCCCTCCCCAAGGCAAAGGAAAGACACTCACTATTGAGAAGGGGCGGTTGAACCTTCAAGGGATCCGCCTGCGGCTCAGCGCCGTTACTGTTTCCAGCATGATTAACAGGAAGACCCTGTGGATAGGCCAATCCGGGAGGGGGCCCGATGGCCATGTGCGGTGATGCATGCTTCATGCCGACAGCGGAGGGAACCGAGGAATAGGCCGTATTGGAGTTCATGGGAACCGCTGAAGGGAGCACGGGTGATGCGAATCGGGCGGACATGATCGCTGGGTCATTGAATGGCTGGTTCTGAGCATACGGATAATGCTGTTGCTGATCTATACCTTAACAAGAAACAGAAAATCGGGGGAAATGGTCAAACAACGATAGGAAACATTAGTTAAAATTACAAAGGTAACAGTACAAAAGAAGAAAACGTCAATGTTTGCTGTGACACCTCATACAAGGAGAAGTCTCCTACCAGGGAGTCTGTTGGGTATTACGCTAGCTCGCTCACGACTGGACTGGATAAACTCGCGAAGCTGTGCCTCGCTAACAATGTTATGGTCGAAGGGCTGGAAGCGCATATGCTGTTGCTGCTGCTGTGGTTGTGAATGGGTCTGTGTTGCGGGTGTATGCTGCGCCAACAATGAGGTCGTATACCCATGCTCAACGTGTGGGGGTAAATTCCAATGAGGTTGAGCTGGCGATGTAGTCTCACTAGAGAAGAAAGAGTGGTGGCTATCGCTCACGCTAAGCGGAGAGGCGGGGTTGACAGGGGATGACGCAGCAGTGGACCCCTGGCGACCTCGTGCGAATCCAAACCTTGACACTTTCCTTTCCTCATCGGCGAATGGAGACTTCCTGGAAGTGGAGAAAACTCCATGAGGTGGTACGATTGGATCCTCACTGACCTCCCCAAACGGATTAAAGGAGCCGACATAGCTAGATCCTCCCGCTGACTGGCGTTCGACAGGTGTACCGCGCAGGGAAAGAGAATCATACATCGACCGATTGGGATTGTGTGGGTATGTAAGCCCAGGTGGTGCCATGAACGCTCGTGGGTGGTGCACTTGCACTGGTGGCTGTGGTGGGCGCAGGGCAGGGAACATGTTCATGAACCCGCCTGTCAGAGGTGTGTTGGCTTCTGCCTCGAGATCGGGGAGTGCAGCATCCACGTTAAGGTTTTCTCCAGCAAGTTTGGGATCCAAGTTGAAACTGAATCCACCAAATTCGTTGTCTTCTCCTGATACCATCCTAAGCGTGCGATCGAGATCTGGAAAGATGCTGACACTTGAAACGGAGGGTGCATTTTCACGTCGAGACTTCACATCGTCAAGAAGAGCTTGGGCGGCAGTGGATATTTGGTAAGTAGACTGCGACAGATGAATTCCTGGGGGAGTGAGACGATCTATCTTGCGAGGAGGCGGAGATAGGCCAGGAGGTCCAGAAAGGCCAGGAGGTACATCTAGTATGCCCTGGGAAATAGGTGGAGTGGACTGCACGGATTCAGTTGATCGTGGACGAACGGGCGAAACATCCTGGGAGCCTGAACCCGCGTCGGAATCTACTGCCAAAGATGGAGCGGGGGAAATGGATGGTTGCGGAACACCCGACTCTTTGGTACGCAATGATTTGACTTCCAGCGGGGTGACAGGTCGCTGAGGTAATATAATAGCAGCTGGCGTCGAAGGGCGCGAAGAAGATGTGACGGACGGCGTTTTTGTGCTCCCTGCGATAGATCCACTTTTCCGCTCGCGATGCGGGCGACTCAATGGCTTTGTGTCAATGGCAGCGCTGACATTGCGAGACTGGCGCTGACCAACCCGTCTATTTGGCCGTTGAGGGGTTATAACGGAGGACTGGGTAGAAGCGGTGGTCGATGGGGGCTGTGGTACTGTCTTACAACCCCACGCCGTGGCGCGCGGCAACGCTCCTGTAAACCATATGAGACCATGCGCGCATTTGGTTAAATCACCTTACCATCTTCTTCCTTAGTGGTGCGCGACATACTTTCCGTATCTTTGATCGTATGCTTCCTAAGAGGACAAATAAATAACAACTGCGATGAACTGAAGAACGAAACGCACAAAGTAGTAAGGTCCTCCTTTGTGAAGCAATCTTTCTCGTCACCCCATTCATGTAGGTTCATGCAAGTGTGGTCTGAACAGCTAACTCCGCGGAGGAACGCCATGCAGTACTTTGTCGTTCCATAACTGGCTCGCATGACCTCGCGACCTCCCCCTGGGGAAGGAGCACCATCAACCGTCGAGATACACCGAGCTGCATCCTCGCGGCGGTGGTAGGTGATATAGAGGCCAAGAACGGGAGTACCACCACCTGATGGGGTACGCTTGACCAGTAAGATCTTGGATATCTTGCCATACTGACCAAAGTAGTCATTCGAACGCAGAGTAGGGATAAGCTACACATTTTTTGATTAAGTGTGGTTTTAGCTGAATCAATGAACTGCCTACCTCCTCTTTGGCAAATCGAGGACCGATCCCGACTACATACACAACGTTGCGTTGAACCACGCGCACGTTAGCAAGGTGGCGACGCCCTAATGCCTCAAGCTCTTTGCGTTCGCGCTCGCGTTGCTTCTTTTGCTGTGTCAGGCGCTTGTGACTGAATGTGCACGCGACGATGAGCGAATCAGGGGGGCGAGATCGAGGCAAAAGAAACATACTCCTCCTTTGCAATAGCCTTGAATTGGACGGCATCATCGGTATACTCCCTTCGACAAGCGGGGCAGCGACCGTTAAGGTTCTGCTTAATGTGATGCCAACAGAAGCGGCAAATCTGGTGAAGAAGTCGGACACGAGTTTCATAAATGTTACGCAATGATTCATACCTGGTAACCGCAGACACATGGCTTGAAATTGAGGTCTGAAATATCCATCTCTTCGAGACAAAGGGGACATTCGGCATCATCCTACGATGATCGGAAGGGAGCGAGATGATTGCCTGCGATATGGACGAACATATGCGAATGACTTACAGCGTCGTCGTCGCTCCAGTACGCGTCCTGCACGCCGGCCAAGACATGGGACTTTGACTGATGTGCGGAGAAACCTGCGTGTAGAACGGGTGCTGGTAGAGATGGATGGCCGTGTAGTCTTGTTGAGGACATTGCGGGGTATGCGACAAGTGCTGTGGGGGATGCGACGGACGGCGAGGGCGAGGGCGAGGAGCGTTGGCAAGATGTGAAAACGAGGTCAAAGCTACAAACGCGACACACAATGAGGCCAACCCCGGCCCTTCTTTCCCACGCTTGCCCTGTATTTATCCCTGTTTGTCTTCGGTGGCAAAAATTTTCAACTTTTATTTAGTTTTTTTTTTTTTTTGGGTTTTGTGCCGATACTTACTTATGTTCGCTCGTCTGCTCGTCCGTTGGCCACGCTCGTCGCCCGTCGCGCTCCATGCACACGCCAGGGCATTCTGCGCGACGTCGCTGGCACCCGCACCCAGCGCCGCCACCCTCTTGAAGCCGAGGTTGCCACCCACAGCGTCCGCATACGAGCCTCCGGTCGACGAAAGCACCAACCGCGCGCACTTTTCGTCAACAAAGTTTGCCGACGCGCCCATATCAAACAGATCCAAGATGGCTATTCCACACGAGTACGCATCGCTCCATCCGTCGTTATTCAGCCCGTAACTGTCGCTGTGCTAACGGCGTCCCAGGTACATGAGTGACGTCCAAGGTGGGCCTATTTTCCTTTCGTGCAGAAAAATGTTGTGTGATAGTGCTCACCCCTACATGCAGAGGCAACGCTCGAGGTATGTAGTTTCAACAAATGCTAGCCATTGCTTACTGTGTCATACAGCTTGGGCTTTCCGGTGCAGACCTGCTTGTCCAGGCGAAGACTGGAACAGGTATGTGACACTTCCGTTCGTTTGACCGCGGGTGCAAATGTAAATCATAGGTAAAACGATGGCCTTTCTTTTGCCTGCAATTGAGCAACTCGCGAAAAAACGTGTTCCTCTTGAGGGGACCGTCTCCGTCCTCGTGTTATCTCCGACGCGAGAACTAGCCATGCAGGTCTGTATCAGGCCTTGCGTCTAGCCTCCAAATGTTTACCCCCTTATGTCTTCAGATCCAAAAGGAAGCCAATTCCGTGATGAAAAACCATCCTTTCCGAGTGCAAGCTCTTATCGGTGGTACCAGGTACCTTTTTGCGTCCATGCAATAGAAGTTTCACTCACAAAGACCCTGTAAAAAGTATTGGCATGCAAAAGCAAAGGTTGACTACGCAGCGTTGTGATATCCTCGTTGCAACACCTGGTCGGCTCCTCGACCTTTTGCAGTCGACCAAATTGGCTGGAAAATTGCATTCCATTCAGACCATCGTACTGGATGAAGCCGATCGCCTATTGGACGTGGGATTCAAGGATACCTTGAACTCGATATTCGAGTACCTCCCCGACCGCGACCAAAATCCCAGACAGTGCATGCTCTACTCGGCAACCTTGAGCCGGGACGTTAAAGAGGTCAAGCATCTCTCCCCCGTATATACCAATTCAGACTGATATTCTTCTCCTTGCTCACAGATAGCCGCGCTCTATTTGACCCCCGACCACAAGTTCGTATCCACTCTAGGAGAGGATGAAGTCAACACTCATGAACATGGTACTGCGCTGCATTGTGACCTCTTGCGACTCTATCTGATCCTTTCGTATCAAGTCCCTCAGACATGCATCACTGTACCGATCAACGACACCATGAAAGCCACTTTTGCTGTCTTACGGGACGACGCCGCCGAACATGGAAACAGCTCAAAAGTAATGGTCTTTTGCACGACTGCTTGGGGCACTTCAGCCACCGCTAAACTTCTTGGGGATGCGGGCTATGGAACATTACCCCCCGTCTATGAGATACATAGCAGGATGACCCAAAATAGGCGCTTAGCTGTTGCTCAAGATTTCAAAAGAGCAAAGAGTGGGATATTGGTGACGTCCGATGTCACTGCGCGAGGTATGGACTTCCCCGGGTCAGTTGCCTCCTCTACACATATGTAGTGGACACTCCCGACTGAACGATGCTGTCGACAGAGTGACACTTGTCATGCAAGTTGGCCTTCCCTCCTCCAGCGAACAATATATCCATCGCCTTGGCCGTACAGCTCGCGCTGGCCGATCTGGTAAAGGCGTGATTATCCTCACTCCTCACGAGTCTGGCTTCCTTAAAAGACCGGATATGCAAGCCCTTCCAATCCATCCTCACCCAGAAATCCAACTCCCTTCGTTACCTGGCCCGAAGCTTGACAAGACCCTTCAAATTCAGGCCTACAGTGCATGGCTTGGTTTCAACGCACAGTATACCAGGCAGATGTTTAGATCGAAGCAGCAATATGTCAATGAAGCAAACAAGTACGCTCGAGATGTGCTGGGATGGGCGGATGAATCTGGGACACCGCCACTCAGTCCCAAGACTGCACGCAATCTCGGTATACACGGCCTGGATGGGGTGAACATGGGTAGTAATGAGACGTTTGGGCGGGCTGGATACCAACGGTCTTCCTCTCCCCAAAGCCCGTCACGTAGATCATCATGGCAGGGGGAGGACGGGCGATCCGACCATGCATTTGGACAAGCACGACGCTCGCCACGTCAAGATACTTATCGACGACCGTGGCAAGAGAGAGACGACGCATCCGATGGTGGATTCAGACAGTACCGACGCTCGCCTCGCCAAGATACCGATGAACGCTCATCCTACGGACGGTCTAACTTTGGATCCAGTCGCTCGCCACGTTGGAATGGCGGTCGGGTGAGGGAACAAGGTTTCGTTGGCGAATCTTAGACGCCAGGATGGGTAACATTTACTACTTAGTTGATATTACTTGATAGATTACCGTAGTATTGTAGAGTTTAGTAGACTAGTTGGGTATTCCTATCATTTACCACACAAACGAGCGACACCTTAATCACACCACAATCACTAGTCGAAAACGATGGAAGGTGTTCCACAGCTCCCTCAAGGCCTGCAGCCCCGAGTAGGCCAACCCAATGCAGAAGAGCAGGCACAGAGAGAGGCAGAAGAATCCACGCGCAGAGACATGATGGCTGCCGTGTTGGACACCGCTGCGCGCGAGCGGCGTAAGTACTCCTCATCTCGTCCCCAAAATCACCCTCTGACGCAAACCGTCCTTCGTCGCAATAAACAACACTGAACGGGTATCGACGGGTGATGCACGCACACTACGCTCCAATACGACCCCAGTCTCCCGCATCGCGCTCGTGAGTCCCGAGCGATCGCGGCAGATCGAAGGCATCCTCGTCCGGATGGCCCAGTCTGGCCAGCTGCGCGGGAAGGTGAGCGAAGAGCAGCTCATCGAGCTCTTGGAGCAGGTGAGTAGTGCATGTTCCACGTGCATTGATCTCTCGATCCTCATCCTCATCCTCCCCCCGCCCCCCCCCCCCCCCCCCCCCCCCCCCCCCCCCCCCCCCCGCCCCCCCCCTCCCCCCCCC
>JBBPMQ010000074.1:0-61651 GCA_038090375.1 Boletus rubroflammeus
TTACGTCGGACGCATATTCCCGATGGTCGCGTGGCAAGTACGTTTCACATTACACCAAGTGACATACGCACCGTGGCTTGAAACGTGGACCTTCCTCGTCTTGCCACAGTGCGGCGCGTTCCAGAGCTGTGCAATCGTGCCAGAAACCTTTGCCCAGGGTGGTCACATATGGGACAAGCGGTGCATGTTTACTCTAATTCCTCCGGGTCGACAGGAAAGGAAAGCCTAGGGGATCAAAGATATAGTCAAAGAGATAAACTCACCCATTCAATGAGGACGAACCCGGTGGCATACGCACCGATGGCGTTGATGACCGTCACACATCACATGTTTCCAACCCACCCGCCCGTCATCGTCAGATGGCCTTGCCAAGTTCCCAATCCCGTCGCTTGATCGCCGAATCTGAAATCGACATTGGACCTCGGTGGGACGTGTGATCACTCAGCAACTGGCAGGAGGGACCGTAAACTCGGAGCCTTCGAGCCGTCACACCCGGCGCCTTGCGATTCGTCGTGTTCGCGAATATCGCTCAAGTGTCCACCACTTTTTCTTGTTCCCCCCACCCACCTTTTCAGTGAGAACACACGCGCGTGTTTTGTGTCTGATATCGGTCCTTTGACGTGTCGAGTAATTGGACGTCTGATTAGAGATGGGATGGTGCCACACTGGTAGGGTTTGCGATTCGCGAACGTGTCCCTGCGTCATCGCGATGCCATCGTCTTGTGTGTGGGCCGCGCATACGCGAGTGTTTGATCGTCTCTTCACGCCATCACCATCACACGACTACCAGCAGTCCAGCAACCTCGATCTCGCTCCCACTCCCGCAAGATACGACAGACGAACGTCGCCATACAGCGCCACTGACTCACTGTCCCGACTATAGCAAACCGGGCACTAAATCATACCCGCCTCCACCTCTCTCCTTCGATGCACGACGATAACAGGACGATAATGTGAGAGAGCGACGAGCAAGGCAAGGTATCTGTATCTCTTGTGACATGCAACCTCCAGGCTCACCGGATCCAATCCAATCCATCCGTCTCTTGTACGTCCAGCAACACGCCTCGCATCCGTTGTCTTCGCAGTGGAGTACCATACCTGAGTACAGATAGCCGGGCGAGGGGTACCTGTGCGACTGGAAATAGAAATAAGATGCGTACCCCGGGGAACATGAGCGCACAAACTCAATTCCAGACGCGCGAACGTTAACTTGCGTCCCCTGATTTTGGAAGTGATGATGGATCCGAACCGTCGCGTTTCATCGTGACGCATACTCTTACAGGGGTTCCTCGTGCAAGCAATGCAGTGACAACGATTAACATTAGTGTTATAAACAATAATTGTCCAATGGGCGACGGAGTTGTGGACAGATGGATAAGCAGGGACACGTACGTCGATTGCCAAAGATATGTAAAGTAGTACAGCATTGCTACAATTTGCAAAAGTCCATCTACGCCATCGATCGTGGTATCAAATCAGATAGGAACGACCAACCTCTGTCACAGGCTCACACTCGCGGGCGCAACCCCGCAGGGGGTGATTGAGGCCTCGTGTTCGAGCAGAGAGGGCTAGGCAAGTCACATGCGATACTTTCGCTTAAGGGCTGCCCACGAGAGAGCTGCTGTTCGATGGAAGGTGACGAACTGATTCATGTCTTGTTCGGGGACACGATTGATGTCGAGTCGATTCCAGTATCGACAGAGGGTGTAAACGATATCGTTTGCGTCGCGTTCTGAGCCACGGCTGTGCAAAAGGGTCCGATTAATTAGCCAAGCGCGCGGGCGCAAGTGAAGGGACTTGCATGGACCAAGATTTGAGTTTATCTCGGACAAACTCTGAGAGGGTCAAAAAGGGTATGCCTTTTATATTCATGGTTGTGGAGGTGTCGAGCCGTCGAGGACCATGCTCGCCAGCAGGCAAAATCTCGATCTGGGATACATACAAAGATAGATGAGGACGGTGCGGGCGACACAAGAGGTGTGAGCTCACTTCGATGGCGGGTATGAGACGACGATAGGTGGCATGCAAGCTGTACAGACGACTGTTACACGGGGTGAGGACCATGTCAAGAGCAAGGGCCTCTACCGGTTGCTCCATGGAGAATGTGTCGTCGTGAAATACTCGCTGTCCGCTACTGCTTGGCGGACGCGGCGGAACGGGTGGGTGGAGCCACCCTCGACGATGCAAAAGATCTCCTGTAGAGGAGGGTGAGGAGGGTGACGCGAACGAGCAGGGAGGACGGACATCGCAACGGGGGCTGTCGGACATGACAGCGGTGAGTATGCTTCCGTGAAAAGCGTGGGGGATGGCGTGGACGGTGAGGAGCTGAGAGAGGGCCATGGCGGCCTCGAGGAGTCTTCGGGTGTCTGAAGACATTGGGAGAGGGGGGGGGAGGGGGGGAGGGGGTGTAACGCGGGATGAGTTAGCGTCAGGGCATGGTAAAATAGCGCGTTCTTGATGAGAAGAGAGCGTAGGGGGATGTAATTAGTTCCGAGTGAGGGATGAGCGGAAGCAATGTGATCGAGGTCGGATTTGGCCGAACAGAAAACGACAAGAATGATCACACATTTTAATTTCCATTTCAGGACTGGGGTAACCCCTCAGCGTTTTAATATTTCAAATCGGGCAAATTTTCAGCCACTCGTTCGGTCAAATTATTTTTCGTCCTTACCGCGACATTTTCGGTCTAGATTTTGTGAATGCAGACCTCCATCCGCAATGTAATAATGTTCATCCCTCACCTCAAATTCGTCCGCAGCCTCGCTTGGAATGCCTTCCTCAGGCCCGCCCACGCCCACCGTCCCCCGCCACTCCCGACCGAGGAGGAGGACGCCAAGGCAGCCATCCTCGAAAAGGTCATGAAGAGCAGGCTTCCCTCTGATCTCATGCTTCGCTGTATGTCACCCACTCTCTTCTGTGCACCCACTCGCCAACACTCCCCTTGCAACACGTGACAGGCACCATCATAGACGAACAAGGTCCTTATTTTCTCTCATTCGCCTCTTCTCACCACGTAATCGCTTCGCCCCAGGTGCGGTCAAGAGCATTTCCGGACAGTTCAAGAGATCAGATTTGTGCAACGAACACCGTCTGAACGTAAGTCTGTCAGCATACCATTCAGTTGAGCACGTCATACACCATCCCCGCTGACGTTCATTATGAAGCCTCGTGACCTGCGCAAAATTGACTCCCGTATACCAAACTTGGTCCCCACTATCCTCATCCGTAAAGAGGCCATCTTGGTCGGTTTCCCCCAGCTTCTCAACTAGCCGAACGCTTGCTCAACTTCTCCAGATCAACGTATTACATATCAGAGCCCTCGTCAAGGCCGACACCATCATGCTCTTCGATACCTACGGATCAAATGACTCTAGGCTTCACTCCGTATTTCTATACCACCTCGAGGTACGGCACCAGTGCGGCGATTGATCTCTTCACCGGCTTCACTTCTCGACAGCATAATCTCAAGGCCCGTGGCAGTGGTGCTCCTTACGAATTCAGGTGTGCTAATAGCCTCCTATCTTACAACCTTGTTCAATATCCGAATCAGGGCAATAGAGTCGATTCTTCTCTCCGTTCTCAGTGCGCTCGAGGCTGAAATGGTCTTCATCCGCAACCTCGTCGGAGGACTCCTGGCTGAGCTTGAAGACGATATTAACCACGATAAATTCAAGCGACTCCTTCATTATTCGAGGCGCCTCGCGGCTTTCAAAAATCGCGCAACTTTGGTATGACTCTTTGTTCATATCTTCCTTTCTTGCTTGATTATCGTCTACAGGTCCAGGAAGCCCTGGACGATATTTTGGAACAGGGTTTGTCTTGCTCATTGTTGATCCCTCCTCCCTGATATCACGCACAGACGAGGACTTGAATGCAATGTATCTCACGGATAAGAAGAATGGCTCTCCTCGTGACATGCACGAGCATGACGAACTAGAGATCTTGCTAGAATTCTTTTCCAAGCAGGTCGAGGAAATAGTTAACGAGGCTGAAAATATCGAAGTGTGTTAAACTGGCAGGAATAATTCAGAGTCTCAACTGATCGACACTACAAAGGCAAATGTCCAATCCACCCAGGAAATCGTTGAGCTCATTTTAGACTCAAATCGCAACGCACTCCTTGCTTTGGACCTTAAAGTTTGTTCTTTACTTCACAAAACAAATTCGACCTACTTAATACAACAGGTTTCCATCGGAACCATGGGCCTTGGATCTGGTGCCCTCGTTGCTGGACTGTTCGGAATGAATGTATGTGAACGCCATAAACCGCCAACCCTTTCTGTTTCGGGCTAATCGGCTCTATATCAAATTCATAAAGTTACAAAGCCACATGGAGGATATGCCTTATGCCTTTGCCGCGATGTCTGTTGCCTCATCTGCTATCGCGGCACTGGTCGCCTGGGCTGGCCTCTGGAGGTGATGACTTGCTTATCTACAACACCCGTGCCGTGTTTCTCATGTACTGCACAGACTCGCCAAGATACGCAAAGTCGGCTTGACGAACCCACACACCAATAAACGTGGTACCGCTGATTCCAAGCCGCACGCGCCTTGGATACCCTTGCCTTTGCGCCGCCGAAATCCCGATGGATGGTCGTGAGAATGGGTCGTGACTTGTTGTATCCAACCCTTGATTCTCGACTTGGCTTCATTCATTATCGCGTTTTGCCGTATCATTGTCCCTTGGCCTCACCTCTTGATTGCTTGGGGACCAGGATCAATGCGAACTGCGTGTAATTTATCTCGATTGCCGATCACTCATCATATCTCCGCGCACGTACACCATAGATAGACCAACAAATCGTGATATGTCTTTTTTTCATATATTTCCAGAACCTCTTCCGTGTCATTTCAAAGGTGCAAGAGGAAGTAATCGAAGGGCAACGATCGGATCACGCTGAAGAGAATGAACGCGCTAGCAAAAAAAAAAAAGCGATAGAACGATCGGGCATCGCCGTCATTGAATCCAGATGGCGCATCCGAGTGTTGTTTTACCCCCGTCATATATATACACTTCTGAAGAGAACGAATGTTGGGATACCATCGTCGTTATTCGCTACCGGCGATCACCATCGCCGTTTGGCCCTTGAAAACTGAACCTATTGAGTAGCTCAATGGTCCATTGTCCGTGATACGATGACATGTATCATGCAAGTATCGTCACACCCAAATTCCGGTTTCATCTCTATCTCCGTGGACCTTTAGTTACGCGTCGGTCCTCTCCGAGTCCCCCCCCCTTCTGGCCCGGGACCAGTGGCAGAAACACTGGTAGTGGTGATCATGATCGTGAATTGGGACGATGGCCAAGTATTGCCTTTGTAACTTACCAGTAATAGGAGCGCCACTTTTACTGGGGGCTCCAGTCCAGCTGGTTGCGGAGTTTTTCGGCATCCAAGTGGACTTTTGGAATTGTCATCTCCGACTGAAAATACCCAAATCCGGCAAGTTCTGTGGTTCGCGAACTTCGCATTGCTAACAGACGCATTAGCCTTTGGTCCCAAAAGAAAGAAAGAAAAAATAAAATGGGGGGGAGAAGAAAAGGGATGTAGTTGCGAATTTGAACGGCGTTCTACGAAATTGTAAGACGATGACGACGACGACGACGACGACGGGGGATCGAGTCTTTTCGAGTATAACCGTACAAGACTCGTTGCCGCAACACTCGTTCACACAGGATTCCTGCGCGAAGTGTACATACCAAAGTGCCCTAGTAACCGCCCATAACCTACAAGTACCTCGTTCGATAGCCCATTGGGGCCGAGCCCCGGGAGAGTTCCAAGAAAAGTTTCCCAGATTCAAACTCCGAGCGTCTTTCTGATATGCTGTCGCCATGTTCCGTATATATTCGAATTCATCACGCAATTCGAAAATCGTAGCTATGTTGGGGGGGGGGGTAGGGATATGAAATTAATGAGGGGAGAGTTGGAAGAACCAGTCGGATTTGCGAGAATTTCAACGCTCTCGTTTTTCTCTATCTTTCTACCTATCTTTCGTTGTTTTCTTCTCTTTGGGGAGGGGGGGGGAAACACCAAATTAGATGCATCAGATGGTCCGAGTCCGAGATCTGCTCTTCTATGGTTATCGCGACCCGGTGGTTTCCTTCCGTATGATTCCTATCATTCTATCGTCATCATGCCGAGGAGTACCAAAAGCACAGCACCAACACCAACAAAAAAGACGACCGAGATCATAAAGACAATCTCCACACGAGTAGTGTTGGAATTTGAAAACGAGATTGCGAGGGGATGCGTGTAAACCGAAACCGTGAACGTTAGATAGCGCTGAGCGGTTTTCGGAGCTGTGAGAGGTTGAAGCGTTTCGATAACAAACATAGCGAACTTGCGCCGATCATGTGGCGCAAAATGACATGGAGGGTTGCGGTCCGAACGACGATCGTACGGTTACCGGAACGGGTTGGGGGTTGGAGCTCTGGGGTATGATAAGCGTACTTGTACAGATATATGCAACGACGACGCCCCTCGGCACTATCGTGTACGGTACGAGTACAGTATCTGACCTCAAGGGGGAAAAAAGAGTCAAGCGCGTCCACAATGCCACGAAAACGAAGCATCTCATGACGACGAACGACACGAGACGTCGAACCAAAGAGATCTTTTCGAAAGAAAGGGAGGAAGGGGAGAGGTTGATAAGCTGCATCAAGGTGGATATATAGATGTCCATGTCCATGCATGTCAAGCATCAGAGATGATCAACACATGGCTAGCGTGCGGTAGCGTCGGTGCTTGTGTGTGTGTGGATCGCGAACCGCGGCGGAGTGCTTTGAAGAGGGACACCCTTGTTTCCCTCCCCGAACTTCTTGATCTTCAAGCATGTCATGACATGCCGTGAACTGGGAATATTTAGTTGTCCAATACACTGAGCGACCAATCACACGTCCCTTCCAAATTAGGTATAAGGCGTATCAAACGGAATGGAAACGAAACACGAAAGCAAAAGAGAAACATAAACATAAACATAAACAAGACCCACGAGGAGGGGGCGCAGCCCACAATCTCAGTCTTGTTGTGGTAGGGGCATATCCGGGATAAGATAGTGCACAGGACGTCCGTCCCCGAAGCTCGCCATGTGTACCAAGTCCTTTGGCGTCCCGTACATACCCGCGCCCATTCCTGTTTCGTGTGATTGCGAAGACTCAGCCCCCGCCGTATACGTAGACACCGAATCTGTGTTCATGTCTTCGAAGAACACCGAGGTGTTATATTGTGGGACGGGTTTTCGGGCTGCACGTCGTGTGGTCACGGAGACGGCGCCAGCTGATATAGAGCGATTGAAGGGGGTGGCCGTCAGGGGCGAGAGGGGGTATTCTTCTTTGGATTGGGTGTGCGTGGGGGAGTGAGGAAAGCGGGTAAGGCCTTGGGCGGGTAAGGTGGGCATTGAGAGACGCTCGCTGCGGCGTCGGATGGAGGTTTCCATCGAGGATCGGATTCGTTGCGCTTGTTGTTCAATGCTTTGATTGGACGTGTGTAGAGAGGGGGAACGGGATCGCGAACTTTCGGTGGCGATCGGAGTGGGAATTTGGACAGAGTAGTACGCCGAGGCACGACGGTCGTAGTGAAGGGGTGTGTTCAGCGCGTCAGAGGGGCTCATGCCGCAAGAAGAGGCAGGGGAGACAAGCTTTTCATCGCCCATGATGGCGGCGTCCTCGTCAGAATCACCAGGGGTGGTCGTCGCAGACACTTTCCTACCTGCAACATCTTCAAGGACGCGTCCCGTCGACTCTGAACGGGCATGGAAATGGTCACCTGTAAGCTGACCACTCTCTCCCGGTTGAATGTTCGAGTCGGCGGACTTGAGCGATCCCCAGTTTCGGTTCCAGGTTCTACCTCCTCCAACGAACCGTCCCTTTCGTCTCCGTGACCACAAGCATACTCCTGCAATGATAGCCAGGACAACACCGGCGACGGCGCCGACGACACCCCCCACAATGCTCGCCACATTTGTTTTTGAAGCTGTAGAGGATGAGGAGGCACTGACGCCAGAGGACGGCGTGGATGAAGTCCCTGTTAAACAGGTGACATCCGTTCCGTTCGCAATGAAGAATGGCGCAGAGTTGTTGCCAACACTCGGCGTGTCGAGTGCGAGACCCTGTATCTCGTACCAACCCTGTGTGAGATTGACAGAGGACCACGTCCAAGACGACGCAGAGGTGTTGGTATCCACCAGTTGCTGCTGAATCGTACTGTTGACCGTGCTCTGCCTTGTCTTGAAGCGAGACAAGGCATAAGACTGATCCATGCCGATGTTGGTAACCGACAGTAACAATTCAGCCTCGTTGCCGGTGTAATTCCATGAAATTAAGCCCGAGGTGCACGTTGTCATGTTATGAACGGTAAAGGTGAGAATGTTTGGAGAAGACGAAGGTCGAGACGTGGCTGAAGATGAGGTCGCCGTTGCCGATGCCGACGACGAGTGCGATGGGGTAGCTGATGATTGCAATAGGGTGTTTGACGACGTTGTCAAGGGTGCAGGTGAGACACTGGAAGACTGCTTACTGCTTGACGTCGGAGACATTGTTGTTTGTTCGGACGTCGTCGACGTCGACGAAGGCGTCTGCAAAGAAACTGGGCCGGGACCCATTGCAAGAGGTTGGGTTACAGTGGAGACGGGTCCCTGACGTGCCTCGTGTACACGAGCAGGCTCTGTGGCTGCGACCAATGTGGAGAATACAAGGGAGCCACAAAGCCGCACAAGCAAAATTTGCTGTAACGTCATGTCGTCCCTGATGACAACATAGCTCAGTGTTTCATGGAAAAAAAAAAAAAAAGGGAACGGACAATTTACCAAGAGTACTGCTCGTTCGACAGGTCAGGGAGCTCGTATTTGAGGGCCTGTGAGCTCAGAGAGACACTAGTTGATCCAGGGAGAGGTTACAGGGATGACCGTCTGGACGACAGACGAACAGGCAGGGCGGTGCTTGGGAAAAACTTACACTGGCATGACAGGGGTTGTCCAGGGACGGTCTACTGGATTAGCTTTAAAACAATTACGAGTTCGTTCCCCACGTCCATGACGACCAACTACGGTGGTGACCGGCATGGCCTGTTCCCGATGTAACTTACGTATACAGGTTGAGGATCATTTTCGATAATCAGTCAGGTCTACGGCAACGAGCATGAACAGGTTATAAACTGTCGGTCAAGTCAATTTATTGCGTAGCTGAATTGGGCGGAGATAGGATCCACGCCGAGCCATCTCCGTCTCTTATGCCAACCCAAGGAATGAAGCCATAATCTGCATTAAAGCCTACGTTATTGCTTGGTTCAATGGTCTAGTGGTTATGATTTCTGTCTTACACACAGAAGGTCCTGAGTTCGACCCTCAGTTGAGCCATCACTTTTTAATTTTCGATTTGGCTTTCCTGCATACATTACGTAAGTCCATAGCTTGATCCAAACTGCTTGGTCATCTAGTACTCATCTCTTGATAGGCTGTTGTTCTCCTTCGAAGACGTGCTGAGGTGCCGTCCGTCTGTTTTTAATGTATTTCGGACCAAAAATTGAACACAATGTCTCTTTCTATCCATTTACGCCAGATATCTAGATTCCATGTTCACTCGGAACCCTCATTATTCCCCTCACCCCCATTCCCCCCTCTCTCGCGGTGAAACACAAAAATGAATGTCTAGACTGGAAACTATAATTTTCGTTCCTGACGCTCTAAGAGCTCGTTCGTGGGATATTTACAAGAGCTGTCAGCCGGACTTTCAAGTCGGTGACGAAGACGTTTCTCTGTTCTGCTGTACTCGGTTGTTGTCATGTACACACGACACCTTGTGGGTGATTTTTTTAAAATTCAATTCACCACCGTGACCCCAGATCCATATAGGATCTACTGTTGGGAAGGGGTCAGGTCACTGAGATGATCCCTATTGACTGTTTCAGGGGGGAGGACAACCTGACTGGAAAGCGATTCAGAGTTGAAGCTCCGGTCAACGTCTACTGTACACAGCCTTGGCAAGTCGTACAGCACGACTCTGTCCAATAATTATTCGTCCGGGATCCCCATACGCGATGAGAAACCTGGGGAAAAGGTGCCAAAGTGGGGGAACGGGGAGGGGTTAACTAGATGGGCCCCAGATCTCGGACACGAAACTCTTGCATTTTGATATTTCAAATTGCAGTACTTACTCGCCGTTCCCCCGACGTGGCCAAGTTAGTTAGTAATGGACCTACACGCGCAATCCTGGGCAACTGGGCACCAGTGCTATGTCCATGTTCGAGATCGTTTTGAGATCGTTCCCCTTTCGCAGTCATGGAACGAAAAGATCGGTGAGATCTGGCCGAGGGAGAGGTCATGCGCATGATTCATGATCCATCCGTGGTTCGTATCATTTCCGACGTACCTCGCCCAAGAACACGGGTTGGCATATGGATTTAAATCAGATTATCCCCTCCTTAATTAAGCCCAGCGAGTACTCGTCGTGTGTAGCGGTGTCTGTTGTGATTCGTGGATGTACTCACGATCGCGTAAGGGATCGTTTGAAGGGTGTCGCGGCTCTCCCCCCAACCCAAGTTCCGCTAGGCGTTCTCCTCAGAACATCCCGCGATCTTCTCCGAATCGCTCGGCGATTTCCAGGGTGCCGTAGACGGAATCGAAGCCCTGGGCTCTGAACCTCTCAATTAAATGATCAAACAGGCACATATCCATACAGTCGCCATATTTCTGTCAGTGTCGCCATACCACGGAACACCTCGCCGTTCAGTCTGCTGCCGATAGATAACATCAAAGTAGACACACTCGTCAAAGCCGTCTTCGTATGCTTCTAGCGGATATTTTCTAGCTTCTTCCATGAACTCCCGGAAGTTGAGCTCAAACCTCGACACGGGGATAAGGAGGCAGGATTTGCGATCTGTTTATAGATCCCAATCGGTCGTGCTCAAGGTCGGACTCGGTTTATCTCGAGACAAGCATTGATTTACGGACTGTAGATAGTGTAGGGATATCATCATGAAATGCACGAATGTCATTAAATCAAAGCAGGAAGCCGTGTGTACGTCCTCCAGCAGCGAAGTCTGCGCAGGATTGCGAGCGTCCAAGAAAGACAGCAGGGGGGAAAAAAAGAGATGGTCGTTACGAGTCGCGAGCAGCGCTTTCGTCAACCCAAGACGCTCGATATCGTGTCCGAAGCGCATTCTCGGAGCTCCTCCTTTACAGCTTTGCGACCTTGCTCCGTGAGAACGGGTATGCCGGTGTCGATATCCCTCTCAAAGTATGTGGGTATAAACCTGAAAATGATAACACGTCAAGCTCGTGGTCCGATATCTGGCCCTGGGATTCGTCCACTTACTCCTCGCCCTTTCGTTTCCGCTCGCTCGCCTCGTCACGCTGCTTTTGCTCGAGCGCGAGCTTGTGCTTGGTCGCGTCCCCGTACTCCTTGTTGAAGAGCATGGTGGTGACGCTCTCCCAGAGCTTTCGACTTTCCTTGGGGAGCTGCTTCTCGAGGGGACGCACAACCTTGGGAATGATCTGTAATTTCTCGAGGTCTACCAGCGTGTGGTACTCTGCTGTCGACGACAGAGACACGCTGGACCCCGAAGGATTACGTCGCCACCGGATGCGGTTTCGCCAACAACCATCGAGAAAGGCGACGACGCGAGATTGGGGGACGTGCTTGACCTTTGTCCACTCCTCGTGCTCTGTCGCGTCTTCGTCGTACGTGTGGATAACACCTTCGACGAGGAAATGGGCCCGCCCAAGCCATGACTGAGTCCCCAGCCACGATTAAATTAGAAACATATCCCCGGTCAAGCGATCAACGCACCTCCTCCTTGTACTCTATCACTGCACGGTAACTTTCTTGACCCTTCCCGCCAGTACATGTGATAATCGTCGAATCCGCGACCGTAATGTAGAAACTCCCTCTCAGAATCCCGTTGACGCTCGCAATGGGGTGCGTTATGTGGTATTGCTCGCCTTCTCCTGGACCACCGTTGATGTTGATGTAAATCCCCTTGTTGTACGATCCTGGTATGACGCGTAGCGCCGTACCAGATATCTTTGCAGAGATCTGGTCGATCCCCCGCATCTCGATAGAGCGAGCGGGACAGGCGGCGTAATAGGTGGATACAGGTGGATGGTGCGAGACTTGTTCGGTAATATACACCACACGGAGAGGATTGGTATCCGATCCATCTGCGCCGAGGGAGAGGCTAGACATGCGTCCAGCAGGATCAGCATCGGGGACTTGCTGGGGCGAAGTAGGAGCAGTCGAGGGGCTAGCTTTGTTCTTGGAAAGGAGACTGAGACCACTTCGAGTGCTCTTGGAGCTACGTTCACTTCGTCCGCTCTTGATACTCAAGGTCTCTGATGGCAACGCAATGGTCGATACCTGCGGAGAGGGTGGTGTTTGTGTTGTATGTGTTCTGCATATCGGGGGTTGCCTTGGATCAGAGGAGTAACGCAAAGGAGGAACGTCCCAATGCGCACGGAAGTGCTCTCCGAGGACTGAGTTGTATGGCTTGCACACTTTACCATGCTGCATGTGCTCGTGTCAGAGCTCGCATATGTGTGATCAGATGACAGTAGTCACTTACAATGAACTTGAGGTCCTTGGTAAACGTAAACCGCACCGCAGCAAGCATGCGCTCAAAGGCATCGTCCGAATCGTTGATGCTACGGCGAGAGTCACGAAGCCGAACAGCACATAGCACCGAAGAACGACGTACGCCGCAAACAGATCAGGTCGATCGAGATAATGCCAATACTCCAGGTTTGGCAACGGCTCGAGCAAGGAAGCTGGAAGCGACAAGCGCCTATGTGCAACAGCGGTGAGTGGCTCAGTGGCTGAGCCGGGAATGTTTGCGTAGCACCCACATTGCAGCGATGTCTTTCACACCGAGACACCTTTTGACGAGCTGTACAATCATCTTGAGCTTTCCACCTTCCCCAGCATCAGCAGACTCTTCTGGGACGGAAATTGCAGGGCTTGGTGCATCCTCGTCAAGGACAAGAGTAGGGTCAGCTGTAGGGGTGAGATCGTCCCTGCTATCAGCCATGTCGTGCTTGCTGTCTAAACTAAAGGTAAAGGGGGAAGAAAAAGTTTCCAGGCGGGCGAGGTTCCGAAAAGGTTGTGGCAGGACGCGAGGCCGCACGTGCGCTGGCAAACGCTCAAAGTACGCATGTACAAAACAGGCAACCCAAGCAAGCGCAGTTGCATATCGATAGAGTCAAACTTTTGCCAAGTTGTTCGGCCCATCGACCAAACGCTCGAAGATGTACATTGCACTTTAATATGATCCAGATGCCCCTGGTCAAGTACAGTATATGCATTGCTTGACTTGAGTAATAGGATTGTGAACAAGGCATCGATCCTTATACAATGTCTCACATGTCTCGATCCTTCCGCCGAATCTTAGAGCGAGATCTTTCTAAGATTTCCTCGGTGCCTTGAAGGTGGACAGCTGCCAGCAAACTGGTTTTTGAGAGCATATTATTCCAAGCCCAATGTCTAAATTACGTAAACAACAGCTGAATTGATTTTTCTATTACTAAGCGTAGTTAGCCAAATAAACTCATTCATTTATTCATTCATCGTGTTGGTTGTAACTTGTGGCCGTTGAACGATGCGGCTCGGATGAGCGCAACTCTGTATCCTTACACAGCGGTGTCGAGGAGTTTCTTGTAGCGAAGACCTATGGCGCTAGTTTGCTGTTATTGCCATCCAGTTGGGAAATTGATCCCCTCGACCCCGTACTCAAAGAACTTTTTTACCGCAGTCAGACCGTTATAGTTATTGTCATCTTCGAACAATTCGTCTGTTCTTCATCATCTAGACCATCAATTGTAGATCGGTTTCGTGTCCCTATGGGTGTCCACAGCCGTTGCACAGCACTACGAGAAATATCCAAATTTGTATCATTTGGTGGCAACGCACGTGAGGCGGGTGAGCCACCTGCGACTTGCTTCAGTCGTCCCCTTCGCTTCTGTCCCTCGCTCGTCAGTCTCATCGGTATCGATGGTAGACGACAAATACATCGGGCTGGCCCTAGCTGTCTCTAGCTCGATCGCTATCGGAACGAGTTTCATTATTACCAAGAAGGCAAGCCGCTAACTGGTTCCAGTGTCGCGTTGTTCAAAGCTGATGCGTGCGTGTCCTAGGGTCTAACAGATGCCGGTGCACGAAATTCTTCCTATGGCTCCGCCTCCGATGACTATGCTTATCTTCGGAATCCGACATGGTGGGCCGGAATATCAACCTGTGGGTCCCACCCTTCTTGTCCTTCTAAGCAGACTCATATTGTGCGTCTCCATGCTTGTGAACAGTGGTATTGGGCGAAAGTGAGTTTCCAGTCGAGATATGGTCATTCGGTACTCATGTCAACATTCCAGTCGCAAATTTTGCTGCCTATACGTTCGCGCCACCAATTTTAGTAACCCCGTTGGGCGCATTGAGTGTCCTCATTGGGTTGGTTCCCTCGATTTACCAGCGCGGTTGAACTTGACACCACACAGTGCAGTGCTCGCATCATTCCTGTTGAATGAACAACTAGGTCACCTCGGTCGAACGGGATGCGCGCTATGCTTAATCGGTTCCATCATCATCGTCCTGCATGCACCACCAGACAAGGAGATCAAAACGGTCGATGAAATCCTTCACTATGCCATACAGCCAGGTAAGTCCACTCTGGGGTCTTTGACAGACTACTTATTTGGCGCAGGCTTTATATTATACTGCCTTACCGTCTTCATCTTCTCGATGGTCATGATTTTCAACGCTGTACCTCGCTACGGCCGCTCAACCCCCCTGGTGTACATCTCCATATGTTCCGTGGTCGGCTCCGTCTCTGTCATGGCAATCAAAGGGTTCGGCGTCGCTGTCAAGCTCACATTGGGTGGAAATAACCAATTTACCCATCCAAGTACATACGTGTTCGGCATAGTTGTGGTAAGCTGCATATTGGTGCAGATGAACTATTTCAACAAGGCTCTCGACACGTTCTCCACGAATGTGTACGTCCACTCACTCGTACTCCCTTGATGACGCCTCACTCGCAGTCCTGCAGCGTCAACCCAATGTACTACGTGGGCTTTTCTACGGCAACGATCGTGGCATCCCTCATTTTATTCCAAGGCTTCAACACCACCGGTGGTACTGATACGATGACGTTGCTCGCTGGGTTTACTGTCACCTTCCTCGGCGTTCATCTACTCAATCTCTCACGGCAAGCTGACCCTCCAAAAGCGAATGGTCACTCGGCGCTCGAAAGCGGGCTGATGAACCCACGCATGAGTCTCCAGGGCCGCCCGTCGCTCGATACCTGGGGAGGTACATCCGAGCTACGATCCGACGGCGTCCCCCATTCAGCAAGCCACGGTCGCCGGAGTTCGCTATACCGCGCACAAAGCAACACGTTGTTCAGCACGTTCGAAGAGGAAGACGGTGTTGTCAGCATGCCGTTGTCGCAACTCCGAGAGAGCGAAGAGGAGGACGTAGACGGCACGGAGGACGACAGCGATGTGGACGAACGGACGCGATTGCATTCCGAACATCATGTACGACCCAGCGTGTCTAGAAGTCATAGCAATTCTCCGGCGGCGCTGCAGGGCAGTGCGAGAGCGCCACCCCGGGTGTCTTGAAACAAATTTTTAAAAAGAAACGATGGGGTGTCGATTGCTACGCGTACATACCATCCAAGACGGACTACAGCTACTATAGATTTAGATCTATACCTATTTTTTTTCTTTACGCGCTCGTTTTTCTCGAGTCCATGCTCCTCGACGTTGCCATCCAAGATACTCTTAAGTTTTTAGGCGTCCCGAAGAAGCGGTTAAATTGTAGAGCGAGCATCCCAAAATGGGGTTCGCTTGCGAAGACGGGTGACGATGCCTACAAAGGGCGTGCACCCACTAATAGCAAAGAGGGGCGCCCGTTTGCAACCTACATACCGTGATTTCAGCAGCTGGTGTGTTTTCCCTGGTTCTTTGGAATGAGTTCTACCGCTAGATCGAGAGCTAGAATGAAGCCCTGACCATCCTTATCCAGGAACGCATTCCTCGGAGCGCGTCATGGATCGTAGTGTCCTGGCTTGAGAGATGGGAGTCATGGGACCACTAGTAGTCACTAGAGTCATTCCGGCAATCAAACCTGCTTATGCTGCGCATCATGTCCATGTCGAGGATGAACTTCTCGTAAGGTCACTGGCACGATTCCAGAGGGTGTCCTTCCTAAGTGCCAACATGGCTTTAGGACATCTATCATGATGCTTCCCATATGCATTTGCATACGGATGTGTGAGAAGGTAGCAGCCCTACTAGCGCTCCAACATCATACAGCTTCACAAGAGGACCGTTTATGATCCCCAAGTCCAGACCGAGACTCGCCCGGAACGACAGATCTGAAACTTGGTGACACGTTTGTCCCGGACAACATTTGGCGCTCGGATCATGGCCCCATTCAATGAATGAAACATCATCATGCCAAGTGGGTTTTGAGGCCCGTGGCCACGCCAAGCCATAATTGCGCAACCACAATCTCTTTGATGGGTAAAGGTTGTTCTCCTGGTGGCTTGCTTTGCCAATAAACTACCGTGAGCTGAAGGTATGACTCGTCGAGGCTTTACCAAAGGTAATAAATATATCACTGCCTCTCGACGACCTCGGGAGCAGGTGGATTCCGTAGATTAAAGACGCGTGCGGCCAGGATAGGCGGGGAATACTTGATGCGATGAGATATGATTGCTTTTTCACAACCCTGATTTCGAACGTGCGTGGTATGTTCCCCATAGGTTGGATTGTACTTGACGCGTCCTATAATTCGACGGCCAGAAAGCAACCCGGAGATGAGTCCCACAGGTTTTACGTGCACGAAAGAAATTTTACCCAAGGAAAGCTCCGGTGTTATGTTTGCGATCCGCTCCACCCTTGACGCCCGAGAACCGGTGCACGTTCCATGGGCCGATTATCTGATACTGTGTGGAGTATGTTCGGACGTCCGAGGATTCTTCCACCATCACGCGGACGATCGCCGATGTCAAGAGCTCAGAGACAATGCTGAAAGTCACCATCGTGAATTCCGAGCTGAGAGATAAACGGGTTCAGTATGGCATGAACAGACGTCCCGTATCATTCTTTACGATGTAACCAATATCTAAACCCGGGACTTGGGGAGCGCGCGTTCCAGCAGGGAGGGCCACCATATACCAAATGCTGGGTACATATCAGGGTTCCTCGTGTAAACAATCGATTACAACGGGCCAACTTGTCGAATGGTGCTATAAACCGTGTAGGGGTTACTAGCACTCGAAGATCGGCGGACGAGGCGCGGAAAGAAGGTTCATGAAGACGTCAGATTCATACACGACGCCGCTGATGAGGTCACCTTTCCAATTATGTTTGGAGGCCAGGAAATCGGAAAAGTGTGTGCCCAGTGTGGTCAGGGTGATGCGAATGGGCTGGGATCAGATGAGATTAGTCGAGCTGTCAGGGCGGGAAGAGACAAGGTGGCGCCGCGCAAGGGGATGGTAGTGACCATAATCACACACGATTGTCGCGGTGATCGTGTCAGCAAAGGTCCCGTCGCTGCGGAGAACAGATAGTAGTTAGGGGGACCTGGTCCAGGTGCGGCCATTCAAGTTGTCTCAGAGTGATGCGGCGGCAATGATTCTCCTATTCTTACATAACAGGTACGACCCGCTGCGAGCTTGTGCAAATATCGATCATCATCTAGACTGACAAATGTCGCTCGCTGTCACCGTATCCCGTTCGTTTCCTATATCATTAAAGAATGGGTGACAGGATCTTCCATTGGACTCCAGAAGGATGATGGGGTCACGGCTCACCAGATGCGTGTCTCTGAGTGTTTTATCACTGCTGTCACCTGTAGTCTTATTTGCAGATTGGCAGACCTTTTTCTTTACAGCTACGCTGCAAAACGTCAGGCCGTTTTTCGGTGCGCAGCTTGGGGTATATTACCTCATGTCAGAAAAACATTGTTTTTTCTCGCACGTTTTCGGACTACTAGTAGGCAAAGGCTCCGATGAGTCAAACACCGACGCCACCTATAGAATGCTCGGAGTCTGGACCGAGATTATTAGGTTCAGGGACTGCACTTAGCGAGGCAAGCCACCCCTTTTTTTCGTTACTAAATTGGATTAGTTCAGGAACTACGCTGGTTTGGGGTATAGTCGGCCCTTAACCCCCTTTCCTTCACCCTCCAATCACAGCTCTCTAACACACTGTCTTTGCAGATAGGCTACATGCTCCGCGCTCGTGCCGAGCTCACAGCCCCGCAACTTAGCATTGGACCAGGTTTACTAATTGCAATTGGTTTTTACTGTTTACAGTTAGTGCTTCAAGTTTCACGATCCGGCAGCGACTTAATAATGAACACATTTCAAGTTTTGTCTTTTTTTAGATCCTTGTTTATCGTCCTATGAGACAAGTTGGGGTCTCTTGCTGAACACTGTGAACAGTACATGCGGGGCTTCTCAATACGTATAGTGCTTGTTTGGGTGTGACAATCATCAACTGCGAGTTTTGTCTAACACATGGACCCCATGACGGGCTTCAATTTTTACTTCAGGGCATATCCGACGCTCCTCCGTCGGGTCGTACCTCGCATCCAGCTTCCTTTTGAATATTAATCCACCTGTCGTCAAGGTTGGTCCTTTGTGCACCAAAATAGGGCCCAGAAGGTTTTGCCGCTCTCTAATGCAGGTCACGAGTTTCCTTCCCTGACGAGACATTTCCCAACCGCGATAATTCCAACAGTGGGGCTCCATTAATTATGAGTTAAGACGGCCATGAAAGTTGAGGTCCGGTGACCTGCGTCATACACGGTGTCCCAGGGTTCTCTCCGAATCACTCCCTGAAGCCTGGGGTTCTTGGCAATTTTGCACCAAACAACCGGTTGCGACCGTATCTGGGCGTCTCTCGACATGATAGATCTGACCATAGGTTGTACATGCAATGATCTACGCTCGACATTCAAGGTAGGTTCACGGATTTTGTGCTGCCTTCTCCAGCCGTTTTTCGTCCTGATGGGTTGGTCACGCTTGGTCGATATCGTCCGTCGCGCGGTATCAAATCACAGGTCGATCCCCCTCCTCTCGTTCTCCACGGCTGCACTCTCGGCGCGGAGGAGGCATCCGCCTATGTGACAGTGTGAGTCTACCTTTATCGACGGGGATACCCGTCAAAATATTTGGTGATTCACGGGGGGATCAGAGCGACCGCTGCGGTGGGGCAAGCCTTGCGATTTTACACCGAAAGTAAACTTGGAATTCGGAGACATGGGACGAGCGTTTGGTCACCACACTAGTCCAAGCAACCCCCCGGACACCAAATTCAATCTTGATATACTGTAAAACTTGGAAATTTTTTTTTTTCAAGTACCGACAGTGACTCGATGGGAGAACACACACTTCAACTTGCAGGTTTGGGTCTAACACATGGGCTCCCCGGACGGGCTTCAAAATTTCGCTTCAGGGCATATCCGACGTTCCTCCGTCGGGTACCTCGTATCCAGCTTCCTTTTGAATATTAATCCACCTGTTGTCAAGGTAGGTACTTCATCCACCACAATGGGACTCAGAAGGTTCTGCCGGCCTCTGATGCTGGGTTCCGAGTTTCCTTCCATTCCTTCCATGACGAGACCTTTTTCCAGACCTGCGTCATACACGGCGTCCCAGGATACTGATACTCTCCGAATCCCATCCCTGAAAGTCCAGATTCTTGGCAGCAACTTTGCACCAAACCACTGGATGCGATCGTCTGGGCGTATCTTCGTCATGACTTATCCGAATCATAGGTCGTACATGCAACTGACCTGCGTTTTCGACGTCTACAAGTACAAGGAGCGCTGACGGGTGCTGCCTCACACCAACAAACTACGCTCAACCCCGTCCGTCATCTCTACGGTTGATCGCCGCGAATTTGTTTTTAAAAAACCCTCGACTTTTTGGTGATGACGCTGCGAAGAGCGGGAAGTGGACTGGTGGCAGAGAGCTAGGTGGCATTATGTCATGTTTTAATTGGCAACCAGGCAGCGAGTACGAGTCGTCTGGGTTGCGCACGCTAAATATATTCATCTCTAAACAGGAAACATGTTCGTTGCGTGAAATGTCGATCGTGTTTTCCAGTGTGTCCTTCTCTTGGCCGTACATACTACTCTAGACCATAATTTTGAAGTCGATTCTGCAACCCCGAAAAACGGGTGTTTTTTTTTGCCCGTGACAATGTCACTGGCACACTGTCGATTTCTTGTGATCGCGCTGCAGACGCAGACACAACCAGGACACAAGATTGTTTTATCGAGCGGTGCGTAGCGCTCGATCTCACCTCGATACCTGCCACTGGCAGTGGTCATTTTTCCTTGTTTGATGGATCCAATCCAGGTCTCCGGTTTAGAACCCGTAAATTTGGCGTGCAACCCTAGAGTCGCTTAAGTGCGGCCTTGGATACTACGTTTTTCACAGTCGGGCACCGCGGTCTGGGAGATCGAGTTTGTCGAAGGTCGATGTATGCGCTGGGATGACTTAGAATCAAACTGGACGGAGCCAAGGCTTGAAGGCTTGTGAGCCTCGGCCGGGGACGACGACTCCTTATTTTCCCCTATGGTACAGATCGACCTTTAGGCTTTATACTACATCGTCATTGGAAATACACGACTCAGATGTATAATCCGAGTCTTGTCCTTTGGCAGGAGGCCGAGCTTGGTTTGCTCATGTTTAGACTAATAATTGTTTGTCGTATTCCAACAGAGTTGCCTGCTCGAGCTCGCCCCTCGACTATCCCATCCGAGTCCGGGCCATCCCGGGATCCACCCTGATTGTCCTGCATTTTAACAGGCCTCTGTGCTGTTGGCGCTTCAGGAGCATGTTCGCCACACCGGACTACCAGTGCTTCTTCGATAGTAGGGCCTCACACTTGGGTAGGGACGGGCGAGCTCCACCTTTGGTCATCCGACCACGGTTTCCGTGATATTTTCAACCCGCAACGGTGAATGCCATTTGCAATACAAGTCTTGTAGTTTATATGCTGAAGGTCGTTTCAACGGTCTATATCAGCACCCATGAAACTCGAGTATACATATACGATTCCTTTCTCGAAGCGCCTGATCCAGGCAGTGATCCTCTTGGGACAGGAAATATGACGCCACGCAGCTCAATGTTGGAAACTTACCGGACTCCCTCAGAATCACGATCGCGACCGTGCTGATCGAGGCCAGCATTACCAAATTCCTAATAGTAGATCCTGTACATCAGCCTGTCTCTCTGCACAAAGGAGACGCGCTCTCTCTAGTCAAAGTGAATTATCCTTCATGTCCTAATTTGTGGGTCCGTTGTCGTGCTGGTGAACAGCGTCTAAAGGGGTATTGCCTCAGAGTCTTCCATATGTCCCTTCAACATTGCCGTCCGCGAACGGCCAATCGTTGTATCCGCACGGTGTCAGGTTTCCCTCCAGGTAGTACGTTGACCGGTCCCCACGCGTAAGGGGTAAGTTCTTCTGTAGCCGCACTGGGAGATCAGGCTGATAATCAAGTCGACGGATAAGCACGGAGCACTAGAGTGGAAAAGTGGGAACTCTCACGTTTGGCATATACAGCCGCCCAAAGGCGATAAGCCCCCCCTTGTCCTCAGCGGTGAGCAACGCTGTCTCGCGGGTATGGCCACCAGCTGATATGAATATCCTTTCTTCACCACCTTCACCCGCATTCCATATCTGTCGCAAAAAGTCACTGTTCTCGTCTAAAATCGGGGTTGTTGTTACGTCGGCGTTCCCAGCGACGTGAGGCTCAATCACGTGGAGATACGCCAACTTTGGGTGCTTATCGCGTAGAGCGGTAGCGAGGTATGCAAAAGTTGGTCGAGGGTCCGGCATCTTCATGTCTGGAAACCATGAAAATGAGCACGATAACGTGCGGATCAGCGCAAGGACCTCACCTTCGAAAGTGCTCCAGGGACTGATACGAATACCAACTTGGTCTTCGCCGACAGCATCCACTACGGCGTGGACGACCTCCCTTGTGAATCTCGTGCGACCTTCTTCGTCTCCACCCCATCTATCCGTGCGCTTGTTGGAGACTGTTTGAAGGAACTGATCCAACAAGTGACCGTTTGCGCCGTGTATCTCCACCCCATCGAATCCGGCACCGTGTACGGCGTTGCTCGCTGCTTTTGCGTATGCAGCGATGTAATCTTTGATCTCGCTCTCGGTCAACGGACGAGGTGGCTTCGACTGGCGGGTCAACGTGACGGACGATGCGGAGACGTACGGTGAAGGCGGATCCTGTGCCTCGAGGAAATCTATATCGGCGGTACGACCAAGTGCCCAGAGTTGGAGGAAGATGTACGAGCCCTTTGCATGGACGGCGTCCGTTACCTGATGCGATCACAAGCAGAGTGAGACGGGTTCGGGATGATCGACAAGCGTTGGAGCGCGTACCTTTTTCCAACCTTGGATTTGTGCGTCGGTGTAGATGCCTGGGACATGGCCGAGTCCTCCTGCATCATGGGATATGATGGTAGCTTCTGTGATGAGCAGGGTCCCTGGTGCGGAACCGCGCTGAGAATAGTAGGATGCTGACTGAGGCCCGGGGACGTGGGAGGCATACGCTCGGAAACGGGTTAAAGGGGCAAGAACGGCGCGGTGCTGAAGTGTTATCCCGCCAACCTTGATGGGCTTGAAGAGTGCGGGTGTAGAGGTCATGGCTGGTAGACAAGCTTTGTGCGATAGTGGACTACTCATTTGCATGCTGGCGCGATTTATAGTCAGGAATCCGCGAGACGAGGCGCTGCTGCCCAGTCAAGCGATATCCGGCTGTACCAGTGGTTCCCTGGAGGTCAGGCAATTGGTGATGCTGAGTATTCGTCGCCCCCATTCGTAAGAATGATTATGAAGTGAGAAATCTTGCAGAGTTCCGACGCATCGGATTCGCGTCATGATGATAGTATAATCACGGGGAGCATGATAGGGATAGTAGAATGACATTGATTGATCATTCTGAAAAGCACAAAAAATAATGTACTCATTCGACGAGTCTCCCATTGGCCAAAAAAAAAAAAGGGTACGCGACGCTTAGCCACATAAAGTGCGCGTTTATGCGCTTCAGGTTTGTAGATGCTGAATCTTTGCATACCCAATAGTCACAGGGAAATCTCCGTCAAGCCTATCGAGGACACCGCAGTCGGGTACTATAATCTGGTGACCGGGGCTGCACGGATTCCCACGTTCTTGGGATTTTTGACCAATCAAAAAACGCGAGATTATTGAATTTGAAATCAATTAATGGTGGTTACCTCAGGCAGGCCATACTCGGTTACACCTTGGACGAACTACAGCACCGTGCGCTAGCAGATATCGGTACACTCTCGATCGCGATCATCCCAACTGACCCATCCTTTGAGAGGTAACCTAGTGTACATAGTTCCTGCAACAAATCCATCCAGAAAGGACATTATCAACACCTAATTGTCTCACCACGTGTGGGCCCCTCAGAGCAGTTGGGGATAGTACAACGGTCACCTTCCTCGACTTGCCCAACTCATAGTACGACAAGATCGTGCATTCGTGAAAAACAAAACAAAAAACGCCGCGTGCATGTTGATGAAGCCCACAAGGGCCACAACTTCGTCTATACATACCGCCGGGCTTCCGCATCAGGCGAGGAGGCATTCCGTCCAGCGCATGGCCGACTGAGCTGTCCTCCCAGCCACTGGGCATACCTTTCCAAGCCCTTTCCGCCACGTTTCCACCGCATATTTACAATGCTGTTGCTCAACGCAAGCTAGCCATGAGCTCCAATCACGTATCCATTCGTCCGATCTCCACCAACCGTCCAAATATAATGTATGCGACAATTTCAATCATCGGAACGCTGCGTGATTTCCGCAATTTCAATTGTCTTATTCCGACGAACCTTCATCATCCAATGGACACTTGTTTTTCACGACTCTACACGGTACACCAATAGTGACGTCGATAGCTCATGTATCTAACCAACACCCAACAGCCTTCCCAGAATACATTCTCCAGTCGTCAAGAGACGATTCAGAGAGTTCCGTGTGTATCGTCATAGTTCACCACTGACGTATCATTCGCTGCTAGAGGTCCCTTTACCTTTACCTTTTTTGTTTCACCGCATCACACACGTTACCTCGATTTCTGTCCTCCACCGATAACCGAAGCGAAGAACAATGTAGACAACGTCTTCTTCCTATTTAACCAGCAAACCCATAGATTCTTGCACCCATCTCTAAGCGTCCTTGAACACCAAGCAAGGCAAATAATCTATAAATCAGATACGAGACATGATCACTCTCTTTTCTTCCCTCTCTATGCCCTTTAAAAAAGCCACGGGCCAACTGTCAAATCACGCAGATCAGTCAAAAACACAGAACACACCACCACCAAAAAAAAGGTGTCGCACCTCGTCCACGAATGCCCTCCGGTTTGATCTGTAAACAACTCTGATGGATCAAGTTTAATGCCTTGACCGCGTCCCGCGCCTGTATGACACACGAGATGTTAATCTCGCTCGCGCCTTGACTGATCATCTCGATGTTGACGTTGCCTTGTGCGAGGGTTTGGAACATCCGTCCCGACATGCCCACCAGGTTACGCATTTGTTTCCCGACGAGCGAGAGGATCGTCATGTCTGTGTGTATAGAGACCTGTTAGGGAATAATTCGTTTAGGTCGCGTGCACGGGACAGGGGGAGAATCAAGGAAAGGCTCACCGATCCGCTTTTTTGAAGTTCGGAGATCAATCGGCTCATGATCTTCTGCGAGAGATTATCTTCGATCGCCATACTGACGTGCACCTCACTCGTACTGATCAAATCGACGACGACGCCGAAACGGTCGAGTGTACCAAAGATGCGCGCGAGGAAGCCGTGGGAGACGCTCTTCCTGTTCGAATTCACGTTGAGAACGACGATGCGTTCCTTGATGGTGACCGCCGTGGGGAGACGTTTGCTCTGATGTATACTTTCGGGGGAAGCGACAGAGAAGTTCTGTATCATAGTTGCTACGGACGATATGTCTGGATCAGACTCGTCGGAAACTTCATCTGGGTCCGGGTGAATGACCGTTCCTCCACCCTTGGGGTTCTCTACATTCTTTATCCTGATGGGTATTTTCCGCCGGATGACCTAAACGAAGTAGACATTGTGAAGATGAACGTCGGTCGAACTTGTACACGAACCTGCTCCATGGTAAACGGATGGACGACTTCACTCCCGTAATAGGTGAGTTCTGCGGCCTCATCTGGCGATATTATTGGTATAAGACGCGCCGTGGGCACTTTTCGTGGATCGGCAGTGAATATGCCATCGACCTCTTTCCATATCTGGAGTTCGGAGGCCTCGAGGCCGACAGCGAGTAACGCTGAGAGGAGGTCCGTATAGCCCCTGCCGACCTGGCGCAGCAACGTCCCCGGGACTGGACCAAAGAAACCTGGTAGGTGTTTGTTTGTGGGAGATGTGCACGAAGGAGGGTGATACGTACCGGTGACGACAGGTACCCTCGGGGCACATCCTTTTATGCGTTCCCCGACTGCGGCAGCGACGCCATCGTAAAAGGGTTGATCTAAAGATCCCTCTGCGTGGAGATCACCGTCATCAGAGATAGGTACGATGTCTTCCAATGAGACATATTCGGCATCTATGCCCTAAAAGATAAATTTACCGATGTGACCGATCCTGACCACTGATACCATGTATAACCTACTTGATCTCGAAGGATGGCCGTCATAAGTTTGCATGCTAACCGCTCGCCGAAACCAATAATGCTATCTCGGGATCGAGGAGACACTTCATCGATCACCTATGATGTAACCAGATAGACAAACGTAGACCATGAGATCAAGGCGGTAACGTGGACACGTGATCAGCCTCACCTGCGCTGCAAACAGGAATGCACGAAGCCAATCGCAATCACGATGTATTTCTGCTTCGATTTCTTGTAAAATTTCGGGGGTCTCGATGGAGGCTTTGGCTGCTGCTAAATGTTCAGACCGTATAAGGTCGACGGTAGCGCTGAACTCGGGCACGTTCTGTCCTGATTGAGGGTCAGATGAAGGTGTGAACGAGAAGGCGATGGAAGTTGGGGATGAGCTGCGTGTTCGAGGTGAAGAGCTCTCGGAGGGTTTTCCAAACATGCCGTTGGTCACGGGCGTCATCGTTCCTGATCTACAGTGTGTCTTTGTCGATGGCCGTTGTTTCGCCTCGGAAGCGGCTTTGAGCAATAGGTTTGTCGTTCCGAGTGCTTTGGTAGATCCTGAACGTGCCGAGCAGACAATGGCGACTTTGTGTTGATCGATGTATTTCCTGTCACCAAAGATCAGGTCATCACTGCAGGGGGCGGGACGATGGAGAGACCCACGAGACGATATCCTTTGCAATCTGGACGGCAAACTTTCCAACGCTGGTACCTCCAAACTTTTGAACAAGCCATCGTGCAGAGGGGTCGGTGGTATTCTTGTGCAGGTTAGGAGGTGTTGATGGCGGTGAGGTCGAGGACGTAGAAGGTAAACTGTATGTGGATAAAGAAGCCTGATCTATGTCAGATCTCGACATGGCACTGTCAGAACAAAAGAGCAAGAATTGGATTTCGAAGATCTGTTAGGTCACTGAGTAAATAAATCTTCAGCGCGGAAACGTTGGCAACGCTGTCCGACAAATAATAATAGAAATTTTCTGCGAAGACTCGCGATTAAAAAGTTTTGTAGGCGCTTGGCTGCAGGCAACTGGCGAGTGACTCGGGCGAGCGACCCCCAGACACTGCAATTGCCACTCTGTATGGAGGCCGTGCTGGAGACTCATTCGATCATATCGCTACAGCAAAAGGTAATGGTGAGCCCTTGGCCTTGGTTTGCCTGGTGGCTGCGGGAGCCCGTTGGTCAGCTGCTCAGCAACCCTCGGAATAAATGCCACCGGAACCCAGTGGAGGCCTATATACATATATGTATGGGTGATGGCGTTAACCCGGCGCCCTATTCTAAACTTGCACTTGCCCGGGGAGCGACGACTGACACGGCAGGCACGCCATCATCATGGCGTCCGTTCCTGCTGATCTACCAGCCACTGGCACGCCCACTCCTGATTGATAGCCACGCCCAAATATCAATGACCGAGGGGGCTCGGAGATTGCATCACACTTCCGACGCCGCCGGGCAGACTGAATCGTCGCGGGAAGATCCCCCGCTCTTGCAGGATATCATATCTCTGTATTCTGGGTAGCGCGAACATTGTGCTGACTCAACCCGGGATGTCATTTCTCGGTGACAAAGAAGTACTTCCGGGATCGTTCCTGGGGCTGAAGGGCGCGCATTAACGGGACACGTGCATGAAATCGGGCCGGAAAGCTGATAACCAAGTATGATATATGAGTGATGGGTACCTTGGTGAGCGCCCGATGCTAGCGCCCGGAATATATCCATTAAAGGGAAATAGCTCCGGCAGGTCCCTCGTGTCTGCGAGCAACTGTCATGAAACGCCTTGCAAGTTGCACGCCATTTTTCCCTGATAGGCTTGGGTCCGTTGAAATAACACATGACGTGCCAAGTCTATTTCTTCTCGTGACAGGCAGTTGAGCTGGAGATGGCCGAGATGCTGGCAGGTTGACACAAGCAGCTGGGAATGGCAATGCGGCCTCAGGGCAGCGGCGGGAGCCCGACGGTCGGGCAAGGGTCGTCTACCCACGCCCAGGGGGGCCCGGTAAGCCTGCTCGATCACCCGTCCGGAATTCGGGTCTGGACAGGAAGTGACGGTCTCGGATGCGACTCCACCTTCCCGCAGACGGTACCGTTGGACGGAAGACATCTTTCCGAGGACGCGAAGAGGGCGGAAAGGATGCGCACCTGATTCTGCGTCTTTTTTTTGTCCGAAATCGCCCCACGAGGCAGGCGTGCCTTGATTATTCTGCCTCGCATTCGGGGAAAGGGACCCATATTCAGCACACGCCAGGCACAAGCGAAGTCATGACTCGGTATTGGGGTGGAGTTTGGATGCGCAAAGTACACACGGACGCGGCCAGGCGCTACAGCAGCTCAAGGGTGAGATGCGCAGCTGGGGGCAATTTGGCCGTGTCTCAAAAGTGAATATATACCGGCGAAAATCAGACGCCTTTTTTTTTTTTTTTTCTTTTGTGATGGCATGATGAAATGGGACCCTTGGCAAGTTGTGCCCAGCACGGTGTAACACTTAAATTGGCGTGCCTGGCCCTTATTACATTGCTACCGGGCCCACTCCCCTCTTGTCCTACCACCACCATGCCCTCAGGAAACAAGTCCCAGTTGGAATACGACCCCCTGGACGAGCTCCTCAAACCACCACCAAACGAAACTGAGGAAGACCGTCTCATCCGACTCGCCCAGGAGGCCGAGGCGCAAAGAATAAGCCATCAGATCGACGAGTCTATCAAGGCAGAACGTCAGCAACAAAAGAAGAAGAGCGTCGTCAGGCTCCTCCTTCTTGGCCAAAGCGAGTCAGGCATGTCCTCGCCGTCTCCACTCACTCACTCCGTCCTAACCGATTGCCCCTGATTCGCTAGGCAAATCTACTACCCTTAGACGTCAGTCACACACCAACCCTCCCCACCCTATGAATCATTTTCGCTGCTGACCCCCCTTTTCTCATCAGATTTTCAGAGGTTATACACCCCGTCCGCGTTCCGTGAAGAACGGATTCTGTGGCGCGGTGTCATTCAACTCAACGTCGTTCGCTCCGTCCGCACCATCATGGACGCGCTCTCAAATGTACGTCTTCCCCACATTGACAGTGGAGGCGAGGACAGCGACGACGATACCCCACACATACCCCACGAAATCGAGTTGCTCCGAATGCGTCTCACACCCCTTCGACACATCGAAGCACTCCTCATTGCGAAACTTATCCCACCAAGCGAAGCCGATGTTGCCTCCTTTGTCGGAGGCAGCAGTTTCGGTGCATACCATTCATACCGCAGCCCAAGCGTCGAGCGGTCGTGGCGAACACAAGAAGTGTTTGTTCGACCCGGGGCGACCTGGAAAGGTGCCCTCGCCAAAAGTTCTCGCAGAGACGGTCGGCCGACATCATTAGGAGATACCGGCATGACCACACGAGACGAAGCACAAGAAGTCCTTAACACTTGCAGTGATGATATAATAGCCCTTTGGAACAACAAGATTGTCCGGGAGGTACTTCGGCGGCGCAAAATAAGATTGGAAGAGCTTCCAGGATTGTAATATCCAATTCTACCTTCTGCGACGAGCGTATACCGACCGTTTCTCAGCTTCTTGAACGATGTGGGTCGTGTCACAGCACTCGATTACATCCCTTCTGATGGTAAGCTCCGCCTGTGAGGTGCCGTCGACGTTCACATTGTCTTGTAACAGACGACGTTCTGCGAGCTCGTCTGAAAACCGTCGGTGTTTCGGAATACAGATGTGAAATGGAGGCTGCAGCTGGTCGTGAACAGGGTACCGAGTGGAGAATAGTCGACGTCGGGGGTTCTCGGTCGCAGGTGTGTGTGCCGCGATCCTTGAGATACTTGTGGCTAAAGACCCTTTTGCTCTAGAGAGGTGTGGCAATCTCTATCTCGGCTTGACACACCACTCATAGTCTCTCTCAGCGACATGGGTACCCTTCTTTGACGATGGTTTGCTTTCATCCTGACGTCATTCGTGACCTTCTGATGGTGATGCTGCCTTAGTGGATGCTATCATATTCCTTGCTCCAATATCTGGATTCGACCAAGTTCTTGCCGAAGACCGAAGTGTGAACAGATTGGTGAGGACATCCCTTCTCAACTCGTGGAAGTGCGTAATTCTAAATGGTCTCTAGGAGGACAGTGTCTTGCTATGGAAAGCCGTCTGCTCGAACAAGCTCCTAGCCAATGTTGATCTGGTCCTCTTCCTAAACAAATGTGACATCCTTGAAGCCAAACTCAACTCAGGCATCCGGTTGTCCAAATACGTTCGTAGCTATGGTGATCGCTCGAATGACATAGAGACAGCGTCAAAATGTTTGTCCAGTCGCTGCATTCCCGCCTGCGCATGACTGATCGGGACCCACAGACTTTAGGAGCAAGTTCAGCGCTATCCACCGAGAGTATTCTCCTCTACCTCGGAAATTTTATGGTTTCTGTACCTCTGTCACGGTAGGAATTGCCTCTAACAAGAAATAGCCCTAAGCTGAGATTCAACCCTTGATAGGATACCACGACAACTGCCGGCATCCTCGCGAGTGGTGAGCTATTTTCTCACACATGGGAGCGGAGTGCACACTCATTCGACTACAGTGCGAGACATGGTCGTGCGAAGGCATCTAAAACAATCTAAACTTTTGTAGCACTTTGCTCCCTTTGTGTTTCTCTAAGCCAAATCTATCGGTAAAGACACGGAATGCTAATTCTCATCGTTCGACTGACCGTTCCTTTTCCGCAGGGACCAGTTCCCTTCCCACAACCCAACCCATACCTTATCAATCCAGCATAGGACTCTTGTCTAAGCAATGTTATCGCCAGTGCTATTACTTACTGCTCACGCTACGTCGCTCTCATGATCCATCGCACGCCCTTTTTCACGTCAACCTACAATTCACCTCCTTTTGCCCACTCTCCTTTGATCTGTTTCATTCGTAATCCATTATATTTATTTTTCACTCACTTGGGCAATGGATCTAGAAGCAATCAGCCTTTTCGCTTTTCTTTCTTCTTCAATCCGTTTTTAACGATAAATGGAATCTTCTTTCTGTCCTCTTTATCTCGCGCTCTTTTTTTTTGCTGACATCTTCCCCCTCCCATGTGCCATTTCTCGTCCACATCCCCTGTCTTCTCTCACACGATCTTACCCCTGACGATGGTAGTGGTTTTTTTTTGCTAATTTCCTGCTTGTAGTATCTGTGGTTGTACGTTTGGCATATACATCTACATGTAGGTTTATCCATGCTGCGTTAGTACTCGATCGCACCGACGAGCGGTCCTGCATGATACATGTTCCCCTGGACTCATCGGATGGCTACTGTGAGTTGAGATGAGGTTGTTTGCACAACGACCGGTGATCTCGTACATGCTCACGACCAACTCAGTTTTAGGGACCGCGTGTGATTCGGGTCGAACCGTGGGAAACCAAGAGGTACGAGCGCACCTAAGCAGATCGAAGGGGTAAAAGCCAGCTCACCGTGATCGGACTCGATGGATGGGTCCGCGCCGCCAACGCTGGGAAATGGAAATGTTCAATCGTATCCATCAAGGGACTCAGGGGACGTGATCAAGTGGGTGAGAATTGTTCGGTCAAGTTGGTCAAGCTACCAGTTACCAGACAACTGAGACAAGGGGGGTGGGGACTCCTTTCCATCTTGGTGTTGGTGTTGACCTTTTTTTTTTTCGCAGCGTCGATCTAGTCTGAGGTACGTTTCGACGTTCTGTGTGCGTGCGTGCAGGTGGGTGTGTGTGTGGGAGAGAAAGAGATTGTGAACTATACAGCGGCCTTCCGAGTCCGCGCGATCGGATCTGTGTCACTTGGGGGAGGAGGGAGAGAATGAGAGGGGAGGTTATTCGGCCTTTGGTCGGACTGGTGTGGTGACTTGTGGTGGATCGACATTGTAAGGCCCCGCGGAGGAGCGGGGGGAGGGGAATAGCACCTGCATCATGCTGAGTCCTGACGACACGCAGCGGTGGCCCCCCGATTCTGCCGGTGCCCGCGTCCCGCGTTCTCGACCGTACTTCCAACCGTGATCCGCCTACGTATAAAGCAAACGGACACGCCATTATGATTGTCAATACCTCTCTCCTTTTCCTGGATCAATGATTTTGAACGTTCACAGAAGGTGGGTAATCGATTTGCGATTTCCGTTTCGGACGGTACCTTGATCTTGGTGTTTGAAGGGGGTTTTGAAGCGGTGCGAGGCTGTGACACACTGACACCGACACTGACACAGCGGAAACCGCCGCGTGCCTGTAACTTGAAAGTCGGTATGTATCGAGTGCCGATGAGGTCGATCTCGGGGGATTTGACGTTGATAGTCGACACTGCCTCCGGAAAGAGGTACCCCTTGTCAGCGGGTTAGGGTGTGATATCCATCCAGAGCGATTTATTTAACAATACACCGTCAAGTAAGACTGACAAATGGTCATAGCTGAAGACGGATTGTCGCACTCGAGAATACACGCGTCAGTGTTCGAAGCGCGCGGGGGGCTCGAGCTGCAGAGTATGCTGAATCAAAGGTGGACGAAGGAGCGAGCACTTCGTGATTCCCTGAGACCTAATGAGTATGGGACATCGGACATTATGTGATGTAGTAACCGCGGAACGGAGGCCAGTCTAGATGAGCTTCGCGCCAGCGGTGACGGCCCCAGGTGGCATGGGTCGTCGTCACGCGTCATCATTGCGGGAAGGTATATACGTCCCCGCTCGGAATTACTTGGACGACTAGTTTGCAAAAGGTATCAAGGCATTCGACCAATAAATGTATATACGTACCAATTTCGGTGGACGTGCAACGTTCGATGAAAATTGTGGTGCATCCGCCAAGGAACTGACCAGTGGCACTGGCATAATATTAAATGGTCGAGGGGGCCAGGGACCTTCACAAAATGGAAAGGGAGGTCAACTGTTAACCAGGACTTCGGCAGGGAACTTCAAGCTGAGGAATTGTTCGCTGTTGTTCGGGCTGTTCCCGTGCCCAGATCGGGTAATATGTTGGTGTTCGCGTTGGATGAATCGTCTCGTTCCGTGTCAAATAATCTGTCTTTTTTGTGAGAAGGTTCTGCGTTTAGTACAAGCATGCCAGAGGTCACGTCACGGATACCGAGACGTGGTGGCACTTGGTAAAAAATTCTAGCGGTTTGTCTCTGTACTGCAAGTTGGAGGAGGAGCATTGCAAAATGAAAGGGCTATGAAAACGAGATACAACACACCGATGGTTCATTAACATTCAACAAATGCAACATCTCTCCTGTTCTGAGCTAATGCTACGATTCTGGCACCTTTTCAGACACAATTACATTTGCGTTCCACATTCGACAACCCCAGGGCCACACCCACGGTTTAGTCGGCGTCCCCCCCTTCCCATGCGGCCGACACGACAGCCATCTGGGCGACCAAATTATCCAGCGTCATTCCGATCGCGAACATGAGTGGACGGTGCAACCCCTGCAACGCGTCGCACACCCAATTCTGGCTGTTCCAGAATCGCCTTGAATTATCCACCGGCACGAGCGCGAAACGAGCCTCGAGATGCGGCATCATAAGCGGCGAGACATATCCGACGGTATGGCTCCCTCGCTCAAACCCCCGCCGTGCATTATAGCTGTTGATCGTGCTTGTGATGTAGTACTGCTGCGAGTCCCCGGCGAGCTCGTAGTAATTCCCTATCCCCCGGACTTGCGATGTGGGTATGAATATGGCCCAGTGATAGTGCTTGGGGCGGTGAGTGGCAGGATCCCATCGGAAGAATTGGGTGATTTTAATGGGAAGGAAGCCAAGCGGAACGAACACCTCTGGGTGCACTAGATCGTAATTGACTTGGGGTGGGGGGATGATGCTCCGGGCGTAGGCTGGAGGGGATTACACAAGGAAAGGGAAAGGAGGTCAATAGCGCGCATTGGAAGAGGAAGAGGAAGAACCTACCGATGAGCCTATTGACCACATCGTCTGTGTAAGCGTAGATCTGCATTACGAATGTTGAAATCCGATGATGTAGAACTGAGGTTTTTTCACTGACCTTGCCAACAGGTCATCTTTTATATTACGGCAGGGTCCACCTGATGGACTATTCGTGTGGAGGAATAATGTAATTGTGGGACGCCTTGACAGTGTCGCGTTTCCGTTGTCCATTGTGCCGAGGGTGGACTATTGACGCCTCCGTGACGTGTGGGTTGACTACAAAGCGGAAGAGAGCACTGTAATTGGCGCATCCACCTTCAACGCTCGATGACTTTTTGGTGTCGCTGGACACGATCTTATCTTCGTTGTGTCAGCGCACCGCTACAGCGGACTGATGTACCTTGGTATGTAGGCTGGATGCGAGCGGCCGAGCGCGACGTGACATGGACATGCGATCCAACGCTCACCTTGGCTTGAACTGCCATCAAGCCCTGAGACGCGACGGTGCATGGTGTACTCTCTGGCGTAGAATGGTGGTTTACTGTCCTCGTACGTCCCTTTCCACAACCTGATATCCTGAGAGCGCAGCTCAGTACCGCAACAAGGAAAATTGACGAAACACGTACTCACAGGACCCACGACCAAGTACTGCACCATTCCGAGGCACCATCCCATTGCCTACACAAGTACCATTTGCGCATGACTCGCTCGGTTTTTTTGTCAGGGTTCTCGACCGTTGGCGCGAAACAGCAAGGCAATCCCCGACTCTGCTCCGATCTAAATCCTCTTGCTGGCACCTAGCTACGGGTCAGAAATATATCGTTCGAATTCGATTCGTTGGACGCCCGACTGATAAGGGTACGGACGTCGCAGAGACATTGTCTGCTAGCAACGTTCATCCCACAGTGACCTGCGACTGTATGCGCAACGACATGTCTATCCCTATGTTGGCGCCACACTATGTTCAAGCTATATATTGTATCGTATCGATACCCGCACCTCTGGTGGAGTATGGTGCTTCGGAATGCGACTCGAATGTCCGTTATAAAACTATACATACAGCTGTTTTGAAGAACACTGACATCGTCGCAATGCAGTGCCTCTTGCATTTCCGGGTGCGTTCGAGCTCGTTATTGATTTCGATCAGGTTTCCAGGAACTGCACAGGGCTGAAACGATCATTCTGGGTACCCGTAACTACTGGGTCATTACCTCAAATTTGCGGGTATCAACCCAGAGGAATGAAATAACTCCTCGGTGGGTACTTCGGTCTGAGTGCGGGCATGAAAGGAGCATTGATCCGTGGGGGTTCTGATTAGCGACAGAAACCCCTTCCTGGTGTTTCAGATCTGTCGTAACACCTTGAAATCAGCAAAAAGGTAAAGATCTGACATTGACTGACTGCCCGATGGCACCTCTTAAGACTCTTACGTCGCGCGGGAGGTGATACAACCCAAACACTAATTCCAAATCACGGCCTTATCCTGTGCTGTATACATACTTACCGATTTTGTTGCCTGCGCAATTGCGAGGACCTTCTCGCATAGCCATGCGTCACGTCACCTCCATCTTTAGCATTGAATAGTCATTCATCATTCATCATTCTTTGGTCCAAACATGTCGTTAGGCAAACCTCTTGCTTAACTCTTCTTTGCTGTCTGTCCATCAGCCAGGCATCGCTGCCAGTGCATCTCGTTCACGCGAAATTCTCCCCTACTTAGTGCCTGCTGTGGCTTTGAACCAGATAAATGACTATTCATCCAGTACGTTCGTCCACACTTCTGGTCAGTGATTGATCTGATAATGCTGCACAGTCGCAATAATCATTGTCGCCGTATATGATTATGGTGAGTGATTCTTTGTGCACACTGTCCTTCTCATTTAAAAGTGGCAATTGCAATTCCGTCTGGCCCTGCAGTTCTCACCTTTTCGAAAGAGGTATGTTATTTTACTCCCTACCTCTTGTTTCCTTGTTTGATGGCTAATAATTCACAAAGATAGACTACGTTTTGGTAAGGATGAGACGGTTATCAGTCAAGTTCCATGTCCCTCACAAAACCATAGTGCAGACCCTGGACTTGGGTCTCTACACTGTTCGTTATCGTATGTACAAGGCCTCGTGGGACACTCTGCTGCACGTGCTTCAAACTGATCGTTCCGATACTAGGTTCGTTATGTCGGTCTTTGTTGGGTTATGTAGGTCTATGGCTGCCCTGATGCATATCTGAGAGTCGGCTAACTCTGAACTCATCCTCAAGCGCATTTGCACTCAGTACGTACAAGAGTACTGACTACATGTCAAGGTTGATGACCGTTGATCAGACTGACCAAGTATTACATTTGCAGGTAATACTGATTTGCTACCTGGGTCTGTCAAAGTCAGTTTTTCTCAGCTTTACATATAATCCATCACTAATGATTATGTTCTGATAGATGTAAGTATCTCATCTCTACCAGTGATCAGGCTGTAACATTAACAGTCTAATAGATGTAAGCATCCACTTTTACAATTCTCAGTACCTGGATGAGATATGGATACTATTTTGAAGGCACAGCAGTGTGGCTGGTAGCTTTATGGGGATTTGTGTTGTTCATTGCTACTGCCGACCGTGAGTTGTTGTGGTCCCTAACTTTGTTTTCCTGTCTGTTGATTTAAATCACAGTGGTGATGGTTCTGCGTGTTTATGCAATGTGGGATCGACTGAGAACAATCCTCAGTATTCTCCTCTTCCTTCTCATGGCGCAAATCATTGTTAGTTGTGTTTGGGACAGTGTCTACTTCAACCCTAACAAGACATGGTCAGGTATGTTTCGGGCGAAATTGGGTATCCAAGAGGCAATCTCAAGCAAATGGTCCTATCCTTTCACTCCCTTCTCCAGTGACGATCGAACACACCCCCATTTCGACATATTGCAACTTCACCATTGGAAGCCCCTCGGATGCACAAATTTATCCCCCGGTTTGTTTTCAGTGGTACACTGTTGATCCTCGCTGTTATCCAAACCTTCAAACAAGCGGTTGAGATGTACCAATTGATGAAGCACTGGGAGATCAACCGGTACATGAAGCTATTCGTGAGGGAAGGAGTGCTTTATTTTGTCTTGTAAGTTTCCTGTCCTGTTCTGTCATCCCTATATGCCCATCACTTGATCACTCAAAGAAAAAACTAACGAGTCGGATGCTTTCTTCTGAACTAGGACTCTACTTTTCAACATCGTGGGTATAATCAGACCTGTGCCTCCCCACCTCGCCATTACTTCTATGGTCGAAGAGAGTGCTACAATAAACAGCACTTTGCTGTTCTTCCTGGCCTTGTTTTCTCATGCACCATGATGCCTCGATTCATCATCAGCGTGCGAGAGCTGTGTGACCGTGACCTTCGTGGCCGATTGACACCGGATTCGGTGTGTTGTCGCAACCCAATGCCAGTCAAACCGCGACCGTGTCCGAGATTGCGTTCGCGGATGCCCCTCCGGAGCAGGATCAGGTTGTGGAAGGGGACGCGAACGAATTGGAGGCGATTCGACTCGAAACGTTGGGAGATAATAGACGTCAAGTTTGAACGAGGGTTTCAGGTGGAAATCGGGGACGAGCACTAGTGCTGGGGCATCTGGTCCATTGATGAATAGAAGAGGACGTGGCGACTCGAATATTTATTTTGCCTATGTATATGCTTCGTCTGCTGAGCGATTTGGTTCTGTGCTGCCTACGCAGCGAGAGAAACCTGCACGTTGTTCACCTTCCTCGAGGGCTGTAACAACGTATACAATACGATCAAAGGGTTCTAACACCAAGAAAATGGGTGAGGGTCACGACCTAATGTCGTGGAGGCATGAGCTCGGAGTTGCCCTGTTCCCCTCACGCACGGCATCAACCCATGGGTCCACGCACTTGAACGGTGTCTCGTTCATTCGTCGTACTCTCAACAAGCTTTGGCTTTGGATGCAGGATCGCAATGACGCAGGCGAAGTTGCAATATTTCGGTGACATCCAAACTCAAGTGGGCGTTACATTGGCTCGCAACCGGAGGTGGACTGGGGTTGTTCCATGTGCATGCCTTCGTTTACTGGAGTTGAGCAGAACTTGCTTCAAACGGCTTGACTTGCAGATCGACTTGGTCAAGACAGTTGCTTGGCCACAGACTCCAGAGTGATGTTCGTGACGGCACTTGACTGTTGGTATCGCGGGTCAGACCTTCAAACCTGTTGAATACGGCGAAGCAACCCTTGGCGTAATCCATCAACACTGGCAGCAAGTATCTTCCACCCAGAGGTCTAGCCTGCGCATTCAGTGGAACAATGACAGGCCCTCCACCTGGACGAGTCTGCTAAGTACGAGGAAGGTAATTTTTTACCACGGTTGTTGTCACATTTTGCTTTGCTCGGGTCCGAGCGGAAAGCGGAAGGCATGTGGTACAGTCAATGTCGATTCAATGTGCACCCGTCTCGCTATCTTTACCGTGCCACATCAACTGCACTGTCCATTTCTAAATTCCGGACCTCTAGATTTTCTTCCTCATTAGCTTCAATGGGCGCGATAGGAACAGCAAGGGTCGACTCATCAGAACGCCTCGCACGCCTTAGGGCGTTGATGCGGCAGCAGGGCGTAAACGTGGGCGCGGTCGTGGTTCCCAGTGAGGATGAGCGTGCGTGTGATTCGTTTCTCCGATATATGGATGTTGACCAAATCCCTTTGATCCAGACTTCAGCGAATACCCCTCCGAAGCTGACAAACGGCGAGCGTTCATTTCCGGATTCAATGGCTCAGCAGGTGATTAGTCGCTTTCGATGGATGTGAGACGGGCATGAGGATTCGAGCTCATATATTGATCCGTAGGATGTGCTGTCGTTACCCTCAAGGGTGCCTTCCTCTTCACCGATGGTCGGTACTTCCTACAAGCCGAACAACAGTTGGACGAGTGAGCAACGAATGTATCGCTACAGGTTGTGTTCTGAGTCCGAGGTTACAGGAATTGGACTTTGATGAAGCAAGGCTTACCAGGTAATTAGATATGATGGCCCAAGAAGACAGTGCGGGACTGACGTTTCACGAGACGTTCCTACTTGGCAGGATTTTCTCCCAAAGGTGCGTTTTCGATTCCATCATGCTTCTTCAATTTGTAACACTAGCCCAGAACCTCGATCAAGGTATAAGAATCGGTATTGATCCGAATCTGATTTTGGCTAGTATGTTGTTCACGTCGTCGTCAGCCGTGAACGTGGACTCACGTGAACAAAAGCCGATGCTCAGGCGCTCACAAAGTCTCTCGGAAAGTCCGAGTTGGTTCCTCTCTCCCAAAACCCTGTTGACATCGTATGGGGTTCGGAACGCCCACAACGACCCAAAAACCCTGTCTTTGCTTTGGATGTCAAGTACTCAGGTTTGAATATGTCGTCTCCATTGTCTTCCTTACATAATGCCCTGACCTTTATCAGGGGAAACTCTACGCAGTAAACTCGACCGTGCACGACAAGAGTTGGCCAAGAAGGACGCAGTTGCTTTGGCCGTCACTTTACTTGACGAGGTCGCGTGGTTATTCAACCTCCGTGGAACGGACATCGATTTCAACCCCGGTAGGCACCTTACCCTTTCCATGCCGGTGAAGAATAGCCTAAAACGTAGCAGTCTTTTTCGCATATGCGGTCGTGAAACAGGATTCAGCTGTGCTGTTCATCGACAAGACGCAGGTCGATGATGCTCTGCTGACTCATTTTGACCAGGACGTATGGATCAGGCCCTACGAAGAATTCCTCCCTTATCTAGAAGATCTCGTCGAGACGGGTTTGGTAAAGAAAGACAAGGTATAGTTTCATGATAAAACGTCCACGACCTGTCTCGTTCATGATCTCTAGCCCGTATTACTCGGCGACAAGACAAGTATTGCAGTTGTCCATGCACTCGGTGAGGTGAGTTCATTTCACGTTCTGAATCTCCAATCGACGCCTACGCGTTGAGAAGGAGAATGTAGTCATCGTGCCGTCGCCTGTGGCAGCCATGAAAACAATCAAAAACAGTACCGAGATCGAAGGTTTCCGGCAATGTCACATACGCGATGGCGTTGCATTGGCTCGTTACTTCGCATGGCTCGAGGAACAACTCCGCAATGGCGTTGTCTTGAACGAGAGCCAAGGATCGGACAAGCTCGAGAAGTTTAGATCGTGCGTACCGAGCTTTCACTACAGTCGGTCCTTGTCTGATCTTTGGCAGTGAGCTCGACTTTTTCCGTGGTCCGTCTTTTACCACCATTTCTTCCGCTGGCCCGAACGCAGGTTTGTCTTCTCATACTTTCCGCAGTGTGATCGTGATACCTAACGTACTCCAGCAATCATTCATTATTCGCCGGATCCCGACAATTGTGCGATTATCGAAAAGGACCAGGTACCCATGTTGCAGAGTTGTTGTCTTTCGCTATTAACCTTGCTGTCAACAAGATCTATCTGTGCGACTCTGGAGGTATGGACAACCAAAAGGACGTGTAGAACGTGACTCATCGCTCGCCTTCCGACTTTGCCAGGTCAGTATCTCGATGGAACAACTGATGTCACCCGCACATGGGCAAGTACTGCGATTAGTAAAACCAAAGACCGATCACAGAGGAATTGTTACAGCACTTTGGAACACCGTCTGAAGAGGAGAAACGCGCATTCACCCGGGTTCTTCAAGGTCACATCGCAATCGATTCCGCTGTTTTTCCCACCGGGACGACTGGTAGGTCCTTGGTTCATCCCCGGTCAGCTAGTTGTCGACTGTAAGTTCTACAGGATACGTAATGTATGTAGATGTGTGTTTGTTCCGACTTGGAACGCTGACGGTGCAGTAGAGATTCATGGGCAAGAAGGGCCTTGTGGCAAGATGGTCTGGGTGAGCTATCGTTGATTTCACTGAGTGGTATCATGGCCCTAACCGTGAGTCTCCAGATTATAGGTCTGCTCATCCTCGTACATGGCATACATTGGTCCCGTGACACGGACCGAATACAGGCATGGCACTGGCCACGGTGTCGGCCACTTCCTGAACGTCCACGAAGGTATCTGCGGATTTCCTGGAAGATCCACGACAGCGAAACTCACTGCTTGCTTGAAAGGTCCTCAGGGCATTGGTACACGTATCGGTAAGGAACACACGGTACCTCCCACCAATTCGTGGACTGACCACGAAACTAGCATACAACAGTACGGCGTTGAAACCGGGGATGACGGTATCGAATGGTAAGGGAAAAGCTAACTATGTCGTGATCGCAGGTTATTCAGAACCATTGCTTGCGGCTCCCAACAGAGCCGGGATACTATGCCGACGGTAAGTGGGGCATACGCATCGAGGACGTGGTTATCGTTCGCGAAGTGAAAACCCCCAACAACTTTGGGAAGAACGGATACCTCGGCTTTGAACGCATCACGATGGTCGGTTTCAGATTCGATTGCGATCGCGTTCGGAATGCTGATAGATGTTGGCGCGACAGTGTCCTATTCAGACCAGCTTGATTGATTTGTCGATCCTGACTGCCGAGGAGAAGAAGTGGGTGAATGACTATCATGCCGAGGTCGCGTCCAAGGTGGCGCCGTTGCTCGGGGGAAAGGACGCGCGTGCGCTGGCGTGGCTCAAGAGACAGTGTCAGGCTATCTGAAGTCGTCGTATCATGTACGATTGGCCGTGTGGGCGAGCGAAGTAGCACGGATATGTATATAGATAGTACAGGAATTGCAGTCAAGGAACATTTCGTTCTATAATTTCTATTGCGAACTGTCTAATCTGTGGATCACATTTGGTATGCGGGCGAATTGATAGAGAACAAGGTGGCACCGCCACTCTGGCATATCCGAGTAGTACCGCACGAAGACGTCCAAGAATGCAGCCCTGGGCCTGAACGTTGAACGTTGATCAAGACCACAGAAAGAAGAACCTTCCTGACCCATCGCCATGACCGATGTCCAGTGGCACGTCTTTCACCTTTTTTTTTCACTCACCCATATGTTTCATCGAATTCCGTGATTGATTAGAGGCGTATTCTGATTCTCAGTTTGAACACGAGCGAATATCGGTGCTTTGTGCCCTCACTGAGGCTTTGTCCGCATGGTGGCATCCATCGATCGACTTTTAGAATATCGGCGACCAGTGCTCGTTCTCTATGTAGAGACGGTGATATAGTACCATTGGCAGTCAGTCGGCAAGAACATCTTCCAGATCGCTCCGAGTCGCTATGGATGGGTACAACTTGGGTTCCATTGGTGCGTAATCCTGCAACGACGTCCGAGTCGCTCATCAGTACTATACTTAGTAGCGTCCAAAGCATGATCGTACTATGTACTCGGCGCCACCGACGACAGGCAACAAAATACGTCTACGTTCGGCAAGACTTGACCCCACGAGTTCAAGTAGTACAGATCCCCAACCTAACCTGTCGTAGTAAGCCTCCATCTCGCGTTTAAAATTACCCCCTCATCCAGAAGAAAAAAAAAAGCTGAAACGTCATTTCAGAACCTCCCAGCCGCGGGCACACACATATTTCGGCTAAATGCAATGCGTGAAAAAAAAAAGAAAAGAAAAGAAAAGGGTTCCACGCTCGAGGTTGTAAGTGGGTCACTGCTCCTGTACGTCTTAACAGCCACGGGCATCGCGTTCGATTACGCACATCTTGATGGAATGGCACAATTCACAATGCACAGCGCACAGTGCCCTCAGCCGGATCTCCCCGCTTCATGTGAGTTGGAGTGTTCCAGGCCGACCCTTGCCGAGCCGTCGCTCCCACTGCCCAAGTTCTATTGTGGGGGATACATCGTGCTCTGTGCTCTGCGTGTTGTGACGAATCACGTCGATTTCCACCGTCCCCGTCTACCCTGTCATGAAAACATTACTTTGTGATCCGAAAGTAGGTGCCCCACTTTCCAATGGGTCGAGACCGCTGACCGCCCTCCCCCCTTCCCCTACGCCATGACATGAAGCAAGGCGTGTAACTTATTACTCCTACAAGGTGCAACAGTAACGTACATGGCCTATCACCATACGCGGTACTAATGATACAAGCCAGGATGCCAGATCCACAAAAAAGACTAAAACGTGAAGTGCGGGGGTATATCTTTAAAGAATGCTGAATGATGCTGCGAGGCGCAGAGGCGCGCAAGGTCACGATGGCCCACACATAAATACTAAAAAAAACCGAAACGAAACGTATATACGCGCTTGCCAAGCAAGCTCGGAACTTGGGGGAACCAATTGTCCAGAAAAGAAAAGTGTGGGCGACGGTGACCATCGTGACGGATGATGTCAAGGAGGACATGGGGCCCACTCATGCGCTCACACTCATTCGTCGTCTGACGTAGGTGAGGCTGGGCCGTTGGTGAGGTATCCTGCTATGATACTGTTTTCTTTACAGTAATTCGTCCGTTTGAGGACTGGGCGCGGTGGCGCCTTGGGTATGAGTCTCCTGTTGAGGTCGATTCGGACGCCATCTTCGTTTTGCCAGCCTTCTGACGGTTCTGGGTAGTCGTCGAGCTCTTCAGGGTAGTCCTCACCTGGGGCGGGAGGCTTGTACGAGCCATCGTTGCGCCACAGTTGATCCCTAAACATTTCGATGTCGAACAATTCAGGAAGGTCAGAAAGGGGGGGAAGGTGGTCGGGATCAGTCAGGGTTCATGTCTGGAAGGGGTTAGACTAGAGATAGAAGAACACACCCTCGTCTATTGAACCACCCTCTCCTCCTCTGGCTTGGCAAGATGGGGCTTGGGCAGACCAGCTCTTCGCACCATCGAACGGAACGTGGTGGAGGTACCGTGCTGGAGCGGCGTGGGCGCGGAGGCATGATTTGGCCTTGATCCCCGTCCGAGTTACGGCGACTTGGTTGACGGTGAGGCTGGTCTGCGGTGATGTCGATGGTCGGGCCATACTCCCAGTGGATGTTCAGCCCGGGAGGTAGAGGCATGGCGCCATGCGAGCTGCTTCCCGCGGATCCGCTGCTCTTCAACGAGGACGAGCGGGTGAGTTGTGGGGGCGGGGCCGAGAAATATCCTCCCGTCTCCGCTGTAGACCATGCGCCCTGCGGAGCGTCAGCAGGGTGTGCAGGACGGTCTCCAATACGTAACTGCGGGAGCCGCGGACGCGTGGCCTCTGGTGACACCGAACGCTCGCTTGCGAGCACGAGGCTGTCTTTGCGCAAACGGGCGCTCACGGGAGGTGTAGGGAGTGGGCGGGAGGCATGTGATGTGCCATCAGATCTACTAGCCGAGCGGGGTGGTGGGCTGTTGCTCATCTCCGAACAAGTGGGGCACGTGTGATATGCCACGGGGAAGGGCGTCCCGGGTCGCTGTCCACCGTGAGTGAATGATGGTCTCCGATCTGATGCGGTACGAGCGACCTGGAGCATGCCTCGTGGTGGACAATCGTCGTCCACACTGCTATTACTCGAGGCTGAAGAGGTGAGCGAGAAGAGGGAGTCGATCTCGCTCACAGTGCTGTCCGACGATGGTGGGTAGTAGTAGTCGTGATAGCGATCCGATTTCGAGGATGCGATGGAGCGCTCATAAATGTAGGTATCTGGGACGGGTCCAGGGTGGATGAACCCGAACCGTCTGGTATCGCGATAGCCTCGGTCCCGGTCCCGGTCTCGGTCTTCGTGTTGGGCATGGGCGTGGGATGGAGGCGGTGGCTTGACTAGTTTCCGAGGAGCATCACGCGCCGGAGCGCCCGATGAGCGGGGGTCACGATGTGGTGACGGTTTGTAGTCGATGTCACCTCTTGCGGTGACGGCGGATAGCTGTTGACCGGCATTTGAGCACTGATGGGCGGAAGTGGAAAGAGTCGGTGCTTTGAAGACGCGCACCGCAAAGCCGGAGGGCACTGGCAAGACGTAGTTCTGTACATCAAAAAGAGCAAGGGTTGGGGGTGGTGGTCGCGGTTCACTATCATGTCGAACGTTGAAAGAGGGCGACGTGGGAACTGACCTTGGATGATCCCGAGGGCCCGCCGGCGCCGCCGCGGTCGAGTCTTGAGGGTGGTCGGACGCCAGGGTTGAACGATGACAATGGATTTGGAACGAATAGGGTAGCCATAGCTCGTGCTCGATCTGACCTAGCAGAATGGGGCGGGCATATGGGTGCGGAGGGAGGTACTTATAAGAAGGAGAGTGGAAAGGATAAAGACCACGGAGGGAGCGACTTCTGGTATGAGTGGTGAGAATCAAAAGGGAATCCCACACGGGGCTTTCGGGAATCGAGGTTTGCTATTAGATGAATGGGCGAATGGGCTGTTAGCGTGCCACTGACTGGCACGCTGTGAACACGAGTAAACCAGGTTGCAGGGCATGAGGTTGATTCTGATGTGAACCCTAGGCGAGCAAATGAGGATCGAGTGGCTCTAGGGGCGAAGAACTCGAGAGAAGGTGGCCGTACGAGACCGCCACGGATTCAATTACGGGGCTGGTTACGGATGTCGTGCGTCAAGAATGGTAGGCTTGCCTCTCCGCTGAATGGCAAGCTGCAAGTGGCGAGACGCTCGTCGGCGTCTTGTTGGTTTCATACTCGGCAAGCTATATTTCTCCGTATACGACGGGGAACAGGCTGGCGTGGAGAAACGTTTTGGTGACTTTGAGACTGCCGGAAAGGCTCACTCTCAGCGCCTGACGGGTCTGCATATAATGATGACAACGTGTCGATGATGCGTATACGTCAAGGAGCAGCTGGCAAGCTGGCTTATTGAGGGAAAAAAAAGGTAGGTTTGCACTTACGTCGGTTTAAGAGGAAGGTGACCGATTGAACAGAGAGACCACATCAGGAACCGAAGCTCACGCGTCGATCGTGATAGAAGTCCACCGTTTGTGGCAAAGTCGAGCCCTTGACATCTTTTCAAACTGCGAGATGAGGAGCGGGATAGACACACAATGATTTGCGAGCACTCTCAAGTGGTAGTAACTTGGCCCGCAAAAAAAATACTTACTGTCGCAATGAGTCCAGCATGCGGGAGTCACCGACGTTGCAGTGCCCGGGCCCCCGTACCAGAAGGGAGAACGGGGGCACGTCTAAAAACAAAACACAGCTTTGCGTATACGGCGAAGATTCATCTTGCAACTGCGTAACCCTTCGGAACACCACGGGAGTACCCCGACAGCCAGCCAGTTGCAGGACGGCACAAATAAAGGGGACGGGGATACCCTGTGCATTCGTGCATGCAGTGGAGGAGTGACTGGAGTGCGGATACGTTCTAAAGAGGCAAAACGGAGGGAAGAGCGAGGCAGTGGGCAACATCGCATCCAATCGAGCATCTGCACGGAGCTTAAAGAGCGGTCGGTTGGGGCAAGGCTGGTGACTGATGAGATGCATAATACGCATCCTCAGATCGAGGAATCATGAAGACGAACAGGATTTCATGTTGCCACAACGTCAACCGTGCTGTATGAGTTTTTTTTCTCGCTCTCGCGCCAGTCGCCAAAGAGTCTGGGTCAATTGGAAATCCACTTGGATTGGTAGCGTGGCATGGGGGCTCCGCTCAATTGTGGGGCAGTGTTTGACAAGCCCTTGCCACGATTTCGAACAGATGGAACTCAGGAAGCGCGTCAGAAACCGCCCCCGATCAATTCATGGTTCGCCGACCACAGCTGAGCACTGCATGGGCTGCATTCGGTTTGTTCGCTGTTATCAGATAATCTATATTATCAAAGGGGCGGCACAGGAGAAGGAGAGAGAGAGAGAGAGAGAGCTGGGCATGCTTACAAACGGAAATGTACGTTAACGGGCGCAGTCGACGATGCGCAGCCAGGGTGATAGCTCAGCACCACCTGGAGCGTTGAGAATTGAATCGAAGCATACCTTGATCGAGTCGGACATGATGTGGGTTCCAGGTTCGAATTTGAATTTAAATCAGATGGTTTAGTGGTGTGAGGCTGAGATAGCTGACAGAGTACCCTCGGGTATGCCACATAAAGGGCACAAGCAAAGGGCGCCGGTGCTCACGACCAACCTTTAAAAACTTTTAATTAACCAACGATTTTACTCACAGCGGAATGATAACGGTTTGACTGCGACAAGGAGTCAGGGGATGGTGTGGTGGTGTGACACGTTACAGTGTGACAATCTAGTCTGCAACAACCATTTTGCTTGGGGGAGGGAACGCGATTTTGTTATGCATGCTCTTAGACATGACATTCTTTCTCCAAGTGGTGTTGAATTCGCGGTCGCCCTCAATCTCACCTCGTCGACGCCGTCCCCACTCGTGAACGTTGTCACCGCGAAATCGAACCTCCTTCGTGTTTATGGCATCCACGAACAACCTTCGCCAATCTCTGACCATGTTGAGAGCGAACGCGACAAGCGTGCCCACGTGCGGAAGGGAACAGAGGCCGTAGAGGGTGAGGTCGAGATGGACCAGTCTGGCGAAGGCTGGGTCAATGTCGGTGCGGTCAAAGTGAGTGCTCGGTGTAATCCATCCTCGAAAACGCTCTCAAAAGGCGAGTCAGTCGAACGTAAACCAAAAAACTGCAACTACGTTTGGCTTCCATCTCCTTCGCGAGCATGCACTACATGGAACTGTCACGGGGGTAGACAAAGTCCGCACAATGTCGTCCAGTGACGACAAGCTCGACCGTCTTCTCGTCTCCTTCAAGGATGCAAAAGTACACTCCATTCTCTTTTCACGGGTCGTTCTGAACCCGTCCATAGATTGCGTTGCTGGAATGGTCCGACGCCATCTATGACCTCGTTACGGTGTCCATCCACACCTACGAGCGTTGCCCACAAATGGTATGCGCCAGATCTTGGTTGAGACATACTCTTTGAACTTCTGTCAACAGGCAGTTCTCGACAGTCACCTTTTCCGTGCAGAACTACGTGCAGACCCTTTATCCCGTTGTGCTGCTCTCTCCCTCCCTAAAGACTCTCTTGCGATCCTTCCTTTTTACCAGTCGCAAGCTGAACTCGATGTCATGGAACAAGACCAAAGCCTCGCAAGGTATTCTGTCACATGTCTATCTACTTAATACCGAAGTTCACAATTCCCTCAGAGAAGTACCCTATTCTCCCTCTTTCGTCTTAGATTTGGTCGCGGATGTCGACCCGAACCTGCGCAATGTCATCGATTTTGTGTTTTTGCCAGGGTACCATAATCCCACCATCGCCGTGCTTTGCCAGTCTGAAAAGACCTGGGCCGGGTAAGCTCTAGGGCCTTACATTCATAGCAATCCGCACTCGCTCATATTCTGCATCTTGGCTATGCATTTTAGCCGCCTCAAGGAATACCGCGATACAGGTCGTTTATACATCTTCACTCTCGATCTCCTCAACCACACATATCCCATCATTACTGCCGTGGACAATCTACCGCATGATTGTCTCTCTCTCCTTCCCTGCGCACAGTCTATTGGAGGTGTTGTCATCCTTAGCGCCAATTCACTCATCTACGTCGAACAAGCAGCCCGTCGTGTCTCACTTCCCGTCAACGGATGGTCTGCGCGTGTTAGCGATATTCCCTCACTTCCGCTTGACAAAGATCTAGATCTAGTCCTAGAAGGAAGCAGGCTAGTGTTTGCGGATGAGAAGACGTTCTTCGTGATCAGGAAGGATGGGATGGTCCATCCTATAGAAATCATCTCAGACGGACGGACGGTGTCGAAACTTGTTCTGTACCCAGCACTTGCGCAGGCGACGATTCCTACGGTAGCGAGGCAACTCGATGGGGGGTTGTTATTCATAGGGAGCACAGTCGGACCGTCGGTGTTATTGAGAGCAATGAGGGTGGAGGTGGAGGTAGAGGAAGGTGAAGCAGAGGATACAAGTGCAGCACCGACCGCTGTAGTGGATACCAAAAACGCGATGGATATCGATGATTTCGATGATGATGGTGAGCTAACATGAGAACGCGTCTGGGTATCACATCACTGACGTTGGATCATCTGAAAGATTTATATGGAGATTCAATGCCTGTGACCAAAACGGCCGCGAATGGCGTAGCTCCTGGGGCATATCCCTTGCGGACACGCTCTGTGATCCATCTTTCGTTGTGCGACTCGCTTCCTGCCTACGGGCCGATCGCAGATATGACATTCTCGCTGTCAAAATTAGGGGTGTGTGTCCTACCTTCATCCCGTCTCTTACGGCGCGCATATACTCACGTCTCTTATTCGTACATTTGGTGATTGCTATTTGTCTGTCTGATGGTCGGTCGTCCTCCATGTTGATAGGAACGATACGTTCCCGAACTCGTGGTTGCCACAGGGAGTGGCCATCTAGGGGGTTTTACTCTTTTCCAGGTACGCCAAGACACTCAATTCTTGTACCTTGTTTGCTTCCCTGCTAACCATTCTCGGTGTACAGCGTGACCTCCCTATTCGCACTAAACGCAAACTCCATGTTTTGGGTGGTGCACGTGGGATCTGGTCTATCCCGGTCCGGCAGTCTCACAGAGTAAATGGTACGTCATATGAAAAGACCAGTGGCGGATTATATGCCGGAGAGAACGATACGATCATTATTAGTACGGACGCCAATCCATCCCCTGGGGTATCCCGCGTGCGTTTCTCCATCCAGCTCCAACTTCGAGATGAGCTGATCTAGAAATGGGAATGGCTTAGATTGCGACCAGGGCTGCAAAGACGGATTTGGCTATTCCCACTCGCATACCGGGAACTACGGTCAGTGCTGGTCCGTTCTTTCAGCGTACGGCCATTTTGCATGTGATGACAAACGCTATACGCGTCCTCGAACCGGGTACGTATCTTTGTTGTTTGAATGTATTTGTGTTGTTTGATCCGTGATGGGTAGATGGTACCGAGAGACAGATCATCAAAGACATGGATGGGAACATGCCTCGTGCAAGAATCAAGGCGTGTAGTATATGCGATCCATTTGTGTTGATTCTTCGTGAGGACGAAACCATCGGCTTGTTCATCGGCGAGACGGAGCGTGGCAAGATAAGAAGAAAAGATATGTCGCCGATGGGTGAGAAGGTAATGTTCGATGATGTATTATGTCATAGACAGGGCACCAATGATGTTCCAACCAGTCATCTCGGTACCTCGCGGGAAGTTTCTACACAGATACATCGAGCGTTTTCGAAATGATGACAACCGATGGCACTGTCGCTGCTTCTAGCAGTGCTGATAAGAATATTACTTCGACTCTTCAGGCCGCGGTTACTACCGGACATGCCAGCCAATGGCTTGTGCTTATCCGGCCCCAGGGGGTCATGGAGGTTCGTCTGTCAGTCTACCCTGGAGTCAAAAGATTCATGACGCTGCTTGATCAGATATGGTCCCTCCCAAAGCTGACGCTTGTCTTTTCGAGTGTGGCCATCAGTACGCTTGAGCCGGTGCTGAGTGACTCATTCGATCCACCTGCGATGTCTCTTCCTCAAGATCCCCCACGCAAGCCGCAAGACCTCGATGTTGAACAGATCCTCATTGCGCCCCTGGGAGAGTCGGCTCCAACTCCCCATCTTTTTGTATGCCCGTCCCCTTTACTAGTTTCATCGTCTAATAGACCTTGTAGGTATTCATGCGTTGCGGACACGTGGCGATTTACGAAGTTCATTACATTCCCTTATCCATGCCTCCGTCCGGCGAGCGTTCCACCTCTTTGAAAATCCTCTTCACAAAAGTCTTGACTCGGACATTTGAGTCGTCCAGACAAGAAGAAACAGAAAAAACTGTGCTCGCAGAGCAAAAGCGGATATCTCGTACATTCGTCCCATTCGTCACTTCTCCTACAACATCCTTGAACGTCAGTGGAAGCCATACGCTCACCGGCGTCTTCTTCACCGGTGACAGGCCAAGCTGGATAATACGCACGGATAAAGGTGGGCTCAAGCTGTTCCCAAGCGGACATGCGGTCGTGCACGCCTTTACGGCGTGCTCGCTATGGGAGTCAAAAGCGGAGTTCTTGGTGTACTCTGACGAGGTAAATGGAGTGGCGTCGCGCGCGACCCTCGATTTTCTTTTCGCCGAGGCGTTATGCTAAATGGTTTGTTTGTAGGGCCCTAGTCTTCTGGAGTGGATCCCTGACGTCGAATTGGACACCTCGCTGCCAAAACGTTCCCTTCCGCGGTCTCGACCGTATTCCAACGTTGTCTTTGAGCCGTCAGCGTCGTTGATCGTTGCTGCGTCCACATTGCCAGCGCGATTCGCCTCGTATGATGAGGACAACAACGTCCTGTGGGAGCCGGATGGTGAGCGTATCATTTGAGATACGTGTGGGTGAAAGCTAAAGAGGTGTAGGCGCAGGTGTTTCATTCCCGCAATGTGACTCTTCGACGTTGGAGCTTATCTCCCCCGACAGTTGGATAACCATAGATGGGTATGTCATCTATGTTTATATAAAAATGATCGTCTGACCTGTTTATAGATATGAATTCGCCCCCAATGAATATGTGAATGCTCTAGAGTGCGTGACGTTGGAGACGCTGAGCACGGAATCTGGGAGCAGAGATTTCATCGCTATTGGAACGAGCATCGACCGTGGTGAGGATCTGGCTGTCAAAGGCGCAGTAAGTGATGTGATTCCTGTCACAATTCCTTCCGCTCAGCACTGCACTTTCTTCCCAGACCTACATCTTCGAGGTTGTTGAAGTGGTACCTGATCCATCGTCCAACGTTCAACGATGGTATAAACTGAAACTACGGATTCGTGATGACTCCAAGGGGCCTGTGACTGCGCTCTGCGGAATCAATGGTTACTTGGTATCATCTATGGGACAAAAGGTGGAGTGGAGAACATGCTGAACAAATCGCGACTTCAGCTGACGTGAATCCTTTAGATATTTGTCAGGGCCTTTGACCTTGACGAGCGCCTCGTGGGTGTCGCGTTTTTGGACGTCGGGGTCTATGTCACCAGCCTGCGAGTGCTCAAAAACTTATTGTTGATTGGAGATGCAGTTAAAAGCGTCTGGCTCGTCGCCTTCCAGGTATGTATATTCTCATTCCAATCTCGACGAGTAGCACAGAGGGTGAATTTTGACTCTAGGAGGATCCATACAAACTTGTGATCCTGGCCAAGGACGTTCGGCAGACATACGCGACCAACGTCGACTTTTTCTTCACGAATGAAGAATTGTCGATCGTTCTAAACGACGAAGAGGGCGTATTGCATATGCTCACTTACGACCCGAGCGGTACGGCTCTCCCTTGCATTGGATTCGGTGATTTTGACGGTTTGATCCTCGATCTTCGATGCTTCATCTAGATCCCGACTCGAGAGGTGGTCAACATCTCCTGCGTCACACCGAGTTCCACTGCCACAAGGAGTGTCGAGCGTCGCGCACGATAGCGCGACGAACGAAAGAGGATAATGAGATTCCGCAGGCGAAGCTCATCTCTGGTATGCGCCCATCGCGCTGTTACTGGCTCGTCGCCCCATGACCCTTTTTTTTTTCTCCTTCCAGGCTTCGCGGACGGCTCGTTGTCCGCTCTGACGCCCGTCGACGAAGACGCTTTCAAACGATTACATCTCCTCCAGGGACAACTGTTACGCAACGTCCAGCACGTCGCGGGTCTCAACCCCAAGGCATACCGGTAAGCCTCTGGGTCCATCCTTCTTTTTTTTTCAACGTGCCTCACCTATACATGGGAATAAGCATCGTTCGCAACGAGACGGTCTCCAAGCCATTGTCCAAGGGCATTTTAGACGGCCAACTGCTCGAGGCGTTCGAGGAGTTGGGTGTACAGGGACAGCAGGAGACGACGCGGCAGATCGGGACGGAGAGGGTTGCCGTGTTGCGGGATTGGAGTTTGCTTGCTGTCCCTTGGTGATGAGTCGTCTTTTGTCTTTTTGTTGTGATATATTGGCGCTCACTGGGTGGGCTGGAGAACCTCGGAGAAGGGGGGGAGAGCGACGCGAGAGAGATGCGGTGCTGAGATTCCGATTAGTCGTATCTGTAGTGTTTTTTGCTATCTAATGGAACATGATCTGAAAAGCGTACCTACTCCTGCTAATTCAAGAAACACTTGGTTTTTGTGTGTTTGGGGGGGGCATATGGTGTAGCTGGTTATCACATCCGCTTAGCATGGCGCTTAGTGCGGGGGGTCTCCGGTTCGAGTCCGGATTTGTCCACAATTTTTTCGGTCTCACTTGGACCCCCCCCCCCGAAAATGCTATGACGAACCTATACGGGATGGCAAGCAGCTACACAGGAAAATGCCATGCCCATGGTGAAAGTTTATAGATGGGCCAGGATATGACTCGAGAGCACACACACACACCCGGTCTCGGATAAGGTCCGACAACAACCAATTGACCGATCGCGGAAAGGAGCGGGAGGTCGTACTAGGATTTGAAACATGCTTGAATGAATGGAAATCCTATTCAAGCACGAACCCTATGATAATGTTCTCAATTAGCATGTAACCTATTTATCAGTACTATGATAGGTTTACTATTAGTAAGGCAAGGACTACCGACTCGCGACAGGGCGAGTCACGGTCAGCCGGCCCATCATGATCTTGAAACACAAGTCATGTCTGATCAGCATGCATTCAAATCATGGGGCCGATCGACTTTAGGACTTTCAACTCTAACCAGATAAACATCAATGTGATCCGGACGGAACTTCTGCGCTTTCAATCCAGTCCGAGTCCCCATGACAAGGCTTGAAGAGCAGCCGCATCGAGGTTTCTGATGGGCCAAAGATATGATGCTGTTGTACCACATGTATACAGTCTGTTCTGGGGTGCCTACAGCGCTCAGGGAGAAGAAGAAGAAAAAAAGAGGGGAAATTTTTTGGGATTGCGTACATTCCCCCCTCTCGGCGCTCTCGGTACACACACGAACTGAGCTCACCCCAAAAAGTGTGCACACACTGCTTCAAGGCGGTCTCGGGAGTAAACATTAAGGCCCTGATCCCCTTGCACCCTTGAGTTGGGATCATTTCCTGTGCGGAGCACCACCCCCGTTGAATCTCCATTTGTCTGACAGGCTAGAAAGTGTACAGCATGATTTTTTTGATTGATTGATTGATCGTACACGTTTTTTTCTTTCTATTTTGCTGATCTCTCATGTCCACCGGACGCGCATCACTTTCCTACTGACGCCTGTAGACGTTTCCCAGATCGTCTCCACCTGTCCCCCATTCCCTCGCTCATCCGCGATCGACCCTACACACCGAACGAACTCTGCGATGCCGCCTCCAACACCAAAGTAAACTGTCTTGCCGGCAACAAGACAAAGATATTCGTGTCCCTCGGAGCACGCATCTCGCATGACGCGGACTAGACTCGGGAGACCGTTGGGGTGATATATCGTTTCGGACGTGAGGACGAGGTGGTAGGGTCCACCCGTGTGACGCAGATCGAAAGTGTCCCACGAACCGGAAAAGAAGCGTAAGCGAACTCCGTGGTCATGTAACGATGTTTTGAATGCGTGAAGCAGTTGGGGCGTGATGTGTAACTCCGAGTCGACGCCCCCGGATACGTTAGTCTCTGAGACACGGTAGATATCTGCGGCCGGCGATGTATCTGATCCGGGGAAGAGAAGGGTGAGACGTTCACGTAAGCTGGTGCCATTGAGACAGAGGTCACTTACACCAAGCGAGAATGACATTTGGCGTGGTTACCAGTTGTAGGACGGAGGCATTGTAGTCTTGGAGGTGAATCTGTGTCTCGGTGTCACGAGCTGGAGGCGACGATAATATTTCCTGAAGAATACAGAGCGATGGAATCGCCGTACCGCACCCCAGCTAGGTAGATTAATCGGGTCAACAATAGAGAAGAGGTGATCATGTATCAGATTTGAAAACTTACCTCCAACACGCGTCGGCCTTTGACGTTTGCGGCGTGACCGTCGCGTCTGAGACAGCTAGCCAGATCAAGGCTACATTCCCACGTTTTCAAGCCGCCCTCATAAACGAGAGGGACGAGATCGGAAGGATCATCGATAAATTGAAGTGCTGATGCGAAACTGGGGTCGGACCCGGACGCTGGATCCGCGGATTCTGGATCACCAGTTCCGTCGGAGATGAGCTGAAACCGCGCATCGAACAAATCTCGGCGTGCGAGCTTTAGGTCAGGACTGTGACCATCGGGTGAAGGGGCAGAGATGAACGAGTAGGATATTTGGGTTGGCAACACTTCCAGCTAGACTTGATCGATGAGAGTGAGGGTGCATACAGGGATGAGGGGAATACGCTGTGCGTACCAGTGAATCGAGATCAATCTCGGAGAATGGTTCCCCAGGTTGCTGTGGGGTTGAAGCAACGTCGTGCCCTTCATCAGTGGGAGGCACGGCTTCTGCAAATGTGTCCTCGTCTACACCTTCGAAGTTGAAGTGAAACTGGAACATGTCCAAGCGTGGCCATCGTTTTTGGTCTTAGTGAGCGAATATTTGGATTTTTATTATTATTACGAAATATATCATGGCACTTAATCACTGAGATCAATGACTCTTGCCCAGATATCTTCCTGCTGCAATCCATCTCCCGTCTTTGTCTTTAAGACACCGAGATACTGGTTCTGTTGGGAAAAGAATAGAACTTTCATACAAAAGATAGTACTGGCATTGTGGTGGTGGTGCTGCTGTGGGGAGCCGCTCAGGGCTATAAGACACACCAAAATTGGTCCCTGGCATTTTCGACCCTAGAGTCAATCCTGTACGGGAGTCTATAGGGTGAGACGTGACAATAGGTTTCTAGACGCTCAGAAAAGCTGCAAAACGACCGCGCCTCATAACGTCGAGACACCCGCTGCAGGATTGTGCTCAGCGTCCACCAAAGCTTTATTCTACCCTCTTTGTGTGCTCCTGTTCATGGACAGCACACAATTGAGGCCAGAGGGCTGGCGATATTCTAGGAGGATTAACCACATGTCATAGGTGACACTGGTCAGTCCGAGAGAGTGGACCACTCACTCCAATCTGATATATCTCTGAACGGCTTGGACTTCCAAGCTGTCAAAGGTTTGTGCTTCAGATCCTGCCTTTGTGGCATGTTACAAGACGCAATAACTGCACAAAGATCGTCGCAAAAGACGTCATTGAGACTGTTCCCTTGAGCGGCGAACCCGAGCGCGACCATTGATGATTTGGCATCGATTTTCTCGTAGTTGGCCCCACCAGTGGCAGAGTTCTACTAGTGCAATTGTGGGTCCATGAGCGCTTGAACTTTGGTTGTTTGTCGATGTCAGGGATGGTATTGTCTTCGGCAAGCATTATGTAAACATGTTCCGAGACCCTAATTTTAACTCCGACTCGATGTTTCGAAAATAGGAAATTACATAAATAATAGTTCATTTCCGAAGCTCCGTTAACTCATTATCCTATCCGGCTTGAATAAGCAACCAAAACAATGGGTACGCCTTCTGTAGGGACATGCTCTAGTAGGTATAAAGGTAGAATTGACTACGGAGATGGCGATAGCATAATCCCATCCCTCCAGAGAACTTCGCTGAGCCAATACACTATCTTATCTGCTTGTCAACTAAGACTGCATATCCATATCCATGAACGACATTGACTTCCTGGATATGCTCTTCGCATCTCTTCCATCGATATCAGACGTTCTCGACGTCCAGTCCTTTGGCTCTGATATTCTGGATGATTCCGAACACCTCCATGATGTATCACAGGGATGGTGTATCGTTTCATGAAGCGTTCACAACGTCTCAAACGCTAGTTTTCACATCGTGTGCGTCAACTCGGTAAGTTTGGTGGGCCATCTGACCCGACGTATGGGAAAGGCTAACTTCTCAGTTTACCAATAGACCGTGCTTTACGCCTTCGACAGTTGTTCATCACAACTCGTTCTCTCCGTGACCCAAGTGACAACACCAGGACTGGCACCAAGAGAGTCGACCTGCGACTAGCCATGTCGAATATCGACCACGGGCTTTTTTTCGCGACCGAGGCTGCTGTGGTAACACACGCATTCCTGCGTGTCGTTGGTGAGCGTCTCTCTGCCAGTGTCTACTACTGAACCACGGACCGAGCTCAAAATAATCAACAGGACATGAGATCGTTGCGGACCATCGCGCAGACAGCGCACCTCCGTTCTGGTATGATCCGGAAACGGTCTGAGATCATCCTACACAGACCGGACATTGGGCATCTCGTCTGGGTTGGTGTCGGACCAAATGAAGGTCACGACCTCCATCCTCAGGATCACTGCGACACATACCACACTCGTAACCAGCCCATGTAATGTCCCGACTTCATCACCGGTGACATTTGCATAGCAGTGCAGTCTATGGATCCAGGAGACGGAAATTGTAGAAGGTGCTTGGGATGTTGGGGGTTCCTGTGAGTGGGTGTTGTCCGAGGCGTTGAGAGTAGAAGGGAGAGAGAGTATGTACACACAAATGTGTCGAAACGTAGTATTGACTTGGAACAAAATAGTATTTTTCAAGTTGCATCCGTGGTATCAACGCGCTATCGTGCTCAGTTTTCACTTTTTGGCATGGTCGTCGTGGATTGCTGTAATCCGATTTTCGTGCTTGAAGGTTTCCGTGTTCTTGCCCGTGCAGGTAGTACTGGCATGATAATGTCACGTCCTAGTGTCGCTACGCATTCAGTCTTTCTCCCCACGCCCTCGAGCATCGCGTCATCACGCAGAACTAGGGGCTCCCGACGTAAAACTTTGCGATTTACTCAGGCTGGAAGTGTCACACGAAGGCTTGGAAGAGTAGAGGACGATCAAATGAAGTGAGGCGAGTTCAGACGAGTTGATGGGGGACGGAATCAAGGAGATGCAATTAGTCCTGCTACTTCCTGTCTATTATACTACTCTACTGAATTCATTGATACTCCTATATAGCTCTTAGCTAAGGATACTCGAGATTGTATTCGGCGTCTCGGCTGAATGTGCTATGGAGCTTATTCACAAACATTTTCGTCGATTTTGACTGATGTCGTCTGTCCACTTGATACCACTTCTTTCAATTCAAGATATCAGGACTCGGGAGGCATGGTGTGGTGTGAGTCATTTTCGACTACTTGCTCAAGGGCTCACTTGCACTAGACTTTCTGTCTGTGGTGCCGAAGCCAGTCACCTACCCTCCGTGTCGCTCGGCGCCGGACTACAAGACGTTCACCCATGCTGCGTCCACATTCCGCATACATACATTTTTCTGTGATTCTTTGCGAAGCAGAGGCAATGCTGCCACTTGTGTACGGCAGATGATCCAAGCTTTCATGCTTCTATCTCACGAATGGTTGCTGTGTGAGCTGTGTATCTAGTTTCAGCCACGCAATATTTAAAAAACGATGCTGATGCCATTCAAGCATGTCAACGCACTCTCATAACTTGTCCTTTCCGTGTTGATGAATCTCACTAGCTTTGCCTCCCCTGCCTAGCTGGATCCATGGATGAAGGCAATTCTGGTAGCACTACCCAACAGCTTGGTGCCCGGACACAACTACCACATGGTACTCATGATGCAGAGGGAAGAGTTGGATTCAGGAAGGGACTCCTCCGAGTCGACAGCTGGTGACAAAATGGAATGTGTCACTCATAAATTCCTGACCACGAACTTGAGTGATCACTGATATGTGGGACAGGCATTCATGCAACAGATGTTACCATCAGACTGAGGTGTATCCCATGGCTGTTTACATCATATCTCGCATGTGGAAGGAAATTGGAGTCACAATCTACACATTATAGCAGCAAACCAAGTTTTTATCCTTGCCATCAACAATACTCTTGACATAGCATGCATATCTGGCCTACATATCCTACAAGCCATGACATTTAGCCTATCATATAGTATGAGATCAAGTTGGTACAGTATGTAAAAATCATGTCACTTCACTACTTACACACAGGGTGGTGCAAGATTACATCCATAACAAGTTTCACCTGTTCCTCTTCACTATTGGCAACAGAATATTTGCCAAGAAGCCCATCAAGTTCCTTTGACACCTGAGCAGATATTCCAGATACTTTATACTTTTGTACTGCCAAGGAGAAGGGGTCTTCAGAATTGTTTTGGACAAGAGTGAAAGAATATTGAAGAAGCAGTATGAGGTCTATTAACAAAGATATAAAAGTTATCAAAATCCAACATTAATTGAATTACCAATGCCATCTTGAAGGACCTTTTCCCATGTGTTGGCTATGTTCTCAGTCTGAAACATATAAAAGTTTGGTATAATAAATGCATGTCCATGGATACACATGCCATGGATATTGCCTCTTTTGGTGGAAGAGAAACCTAAAAAGATATGAGATTATTTTAGCAAATACATAGGTCAATAGAATTGTAAAAAGGATTACAGGGTGGGACTGAGCCTGAGCCTGGGTGACAATCTGAACAACATTAGCTGTAATACATGGATGGTGAGCATAAAAACTGACAGTCTGTTTGGATTATAAATAGGAATGTTAATGTTATTACATGAATATCTTACCCTCTGAATGTCAACAAAGCATAAATGTAAACAACACAAAAATATTGCATGACAAACAAAACTTACATCCTATGAGAATATAAATTAAGAATTACATGACTTATAAAAGTAGCAAGATAGCACTTACCAGCTAAGCACATAAACAAAAATGGCAGAGTTGAGACAGTGAAATAAAAAGTTTATGAGCACAATGCAAATTTGCATAGTGTATTAAGTTACTTACACTCTGTTTTGAAGAATGTATTGAAAGTAGGCATATGTTTATTAGTCATGCCCACATTATCAATGCATATTAAATTATTTACCCTCTGTAAAAAGAAAAGATGTCAATCAATATATCACATTCTGCTGTGACTTCAATTCAGAACACTTACTCCCTATTGATAGAAAAGTCATAACAGGGATAAACATGAGTTGATCCTGCACTTTTTCATGCATACACAAGCACTTACAAACTATCAGCAAAAGAGTCATGGCAACAGAAATGATAAAGAATAAGTAGCATTCTCAAATCCACATCAGACCACTTACTGCCTATGAATGGGAGAGCAGCAGGAGGCATGCTGATCAGCAGCATTCTCATTTCAAATCCACATCAGACCACTTACTGCCTATGAATGGGAGAGCAGCAGGAGGCATGCTGATCAGCAGCATTCTCATTTCAAATCCACATCAGACCACTTACAAACTATAGAGATGGTCAAAAAGTTGTCAATAGAATTTTGACTTCTATCCACATCTCACTTACAGGCTTTATATCCAACAATCATTGCATACATTGATATGTGATCCTCAGTTTTGTCCTTCAGACATATATCAGACTGCTTACCAGCTATTAAAAAAAATGTGAGTCTGTCAGCCACACTCCCTCTCAGCGACTTACTGCCTGTAATTAAAAGAATAACAGTAGACATGAAATGAATTCATTACTGTCATGCTGATTTGTATGTATGTCTGTATGACTTACCTCCTTTGAATTTAATATAATAATAAACATGAATTCATTAGTAATACTCTTCTTCATGGATCCATCAGATTACTCACTTTCTATTAATGGAACAGCAGTAGCATAGATGACAATCAGTCAGCCCCTTTTCAATTTAATATCTTGCTAATTACCTAGTAACAATCCATCAATATCATTCAAGCACAGAATCATTTTATATCTATATCCTCAACATGCATAATCTTACCTTTGTGTGTGGAAACCAACTTGCCAATCCCTTAGCTAGATCAAAATCCACTTCTTCAGTGGTCCTGAGCTTGACATAAGGCACCAAGACACTTCATGGCATTAATATATAATGCTTTGCATTCAAAAACTGTTTCACTTACCATTTGACTGCAAACTCAATGCACAGCAAGATATTCCTTTCCTGTGCTGTAATCAACAACATCTGCAATGATTCATCATCCAATGCAGCTGCAGTCTGTTCCAACAATAGGTTACATCCTGTGTCAGATTTGTCCATGTCTTGGAATATAATCAATTGAATAGAACAGAAATGAGAGCATATTTGTACAGACTTTCTAGTTGCACAAATGTCTGTGGAGGAAATGCCATCTTGCACAAATCCCCCCATATGTTTCTCTGCTGAAAATCCTCTTGAACCTGTTTCCTCTGCCTCATCAGTTGATCCTCTGTAGATAGTAGTAGATCTTCAGGCTGGAATGCCTCTATCATGAGAGCATCACATTTAGTGAAAAGCACCACCACTGGCACTAGTACCCAAACCAATGAGCTCGGAAAGCATCATTAACAAGAATTCATCACCTTTTTTTAGTGTCACATTCACCAAAGAACCTTTCCTCTGCGACACTGACAGCACGATGAAATTGATCCATTGGGATACAGTACCTGCTCATATTAACATAATAGTTGGAATCCAACACAATATACCCACTCACCATATGGCATGAATCCGCTCCTTGAGGAAAGTTGTATCTGCACGCTCAGTGATGAAGTTCTTCATCTTCTTAAACTCATCCTCGCGGCCAGCCTCGAAACCAGGAGAGTCATGGAAAATGAGTTTCTCATTGCTTTTGAAGACCATCTCATAATTGATGTCGTGGAGTCCTCGCTGTGGAAAGTGAGATGTGTTGATGCGTTGCAAAGGCACTATGATGAGATGGGAACCATGACGCTCACCTCCCTGGACCCCTCGATCACAAGATCGACCTGAGCGTATGTAAATGGCATTAGCACCCAGCATATCCCAGCCACGTAAACCGTACCTTTCCCCCTTGATCATTGTAGATCTCTGGATCTTCCGTCGAGTTGCAGATTTTCTGAAGGATGGTCGTCTTCCCTGCGTTCGCCCTGCCAGTGATGAGAATCCTAAATCGTCCAAATTTCGTCATGAGGTCCGCGTCCACATGCTGCATGAAGTTGGCAACATTTGAGGCTTTCGGCTGGGTCCCGGGGATGTCCGAGTTGTCGGAGTGTGGCTCAAGCGGGACGGAATCTGTGACCTGTTCCGCCAGTGTATCTGAATCCATAGGCTGTGTCTCGGGAGCGAGAGCACCGGCGTCTTTGGCTTGAGTCAGCTGAGTGTCCGAGTCGCTGGGGATTGCGCTGGGTTGTATGGAGGGTACATCGGAACGTTGGGCAGGCGCTGGAGGCGAGTTTCTACGAGCGATGCGGGATCGAATGCGTCCGAACTGTTTCTTAACGGCCTTCATTGCGGGAGTGAGTAAGAAAGCTGAGAGGCGAGTGAAGCACGACTGATAAGCTTGGGAGGTGTTGGATGACAACGAGGGGCACCGTGGGATTACAGCCACTCACAACTTCACCGTAAGTA
>JBBPMQ010000075.1:0-61475 GCA_038090375.1 Boletus rubroflammeus
CTATCGGGTGGTCAACTTGAACGATTCCATCAGTCGTATCGACGGCATTGACAGCTAGCAAGATGAATGGCTCGAATTTCTCACCTGGTAGCATCACTCAATTTGTCCACCGCACCCTCTACACCTCGTGTTTACCACGATGCATGAATCGATGAATAGTGTTCTTCTGCTGTGATGCACCGCTTCATGGCATCGGAGATAAATTATCTTGCACCTCGTGAAAGGACAAGAATGGCCCAAGCTCATCACATTAATCCGCCGAGAAAAAAACGCGATACGAAAGCGTATGCTGATGTGATGGTGTATGGCTATCGATCGAGAGCATGGAGTAAAATGTGATTATACTTTTCGCTCCCCGTCAAAAACGAGCTCCGTACATTTTAAATTTGCCATGCATCTAGTACTGTAGATGGCCGGAAGGGAGCTGCACACTGGTTCGTGCAACGTATTATTTATTTGTGTTCTGGCCTAAATCTGCCATGTATCTGCTTCGCCTCGCCTCGTCTGCCAATGTGACCGGCGACCGTAGGAAACGAGGTTTCCGTGCGCTTTGTGACACAACCGCGGCATCCACATAAAATCCATCAACGTTTCAACCATGACGATAGTACACTTACTGGAGGCAACTTATAACCACCCTTGAGCTTGTGTTAGCTCATTGAGGCTCCCTCCAACCCAGTTTTTACTTCTTAAGATGTGTCATAATGTACGTCCTCCGTTCGTTCAGAATCACGACTAATAGCTGTCATTCCATTGCAGATAATTGACGGTCGCTACCACACCCCTTGTGGGCATTTCGTATCCATGTCGACACGAGTACAGGACTGCCTGAGGCCCAACTGTCTCTTCAGTAGAAGGCATGTGCATCCCGTTGGTGAGGATGTGTTCTCAAAGTGGTCCGAGGGAGAGTTTGCTAACCTAAGGCTCAAGGATGCAAATCCCAGTCTTGTATTAGATTGATGGCGTTGCCCGTCAAAAACCCGATCCGTATTAGTCCCTCTGTCTGTTGCAGTTGCCAGATCGGTGGCCCGGTCGCGGTGGGAGCTATGAAATCGTAAAGGTGGTTGTCGAGGTTCAGCATATCGCGGCCGCGCTGGCGCTCGTCGCTGCCTAGCTAGTTAGTACAGGTATATACTATAAGCTTACCCATAATGGAGATTCGTTATTTGAACGACGTTGGATCAGCTGGAATGCATCGAGCCTTCATTCAGAGCCTACATGTATCACGGGTGGGAGACATGTATTTTCTTGACTCAAGTGTATGAATAGTGTTCAGTGCGACTATGGCATCGAGTCATATCGATGAACTGCAAACTATTCAGCACAATCATCACCTGGAGCTATGTAATATGGTTGACAGGTCCTAGAGCCGACGTCAATCAACGAGAGGGTGACTGCAGTCAGAGAGCATAAGGTATGTTGGAGAGTGGTTGTTTGAATGAAGTAGTGGGGAGATGTAGATGCCAGTCCAAGAGGAAATTGGACGAGCCTTGAAAATTCCATCTTTGGTCAGTTGGACAAAGACTTTAGCCGATTCAGATGCCCCCGGGCCGACGAGCTCGTTAGCCAACGGGCCCATGAAGGCCTTCCGCTATGGCCACCTGGGGCTCGTTCGTCAGAATGGGCAAGTTAGAGAGCTTGCTGCTGCCAATGCTTCAAGCTTTCAAGTATGTACGTACTATACTGCCAGCTTGAAACATTTCTTTCGTGGTTTATGCAACATTTTAAGTTGACGCCTTTGTTCCAAATTTGGTATGGTACTCTGAATCATTTTTGGTTCGCGTTGTCCGATTGTCTCTGCAGGTTTTCTCGATGCCATCATTCAACTGGAAAGATCGCGCCAGGTTTCTATGGAGACTCTGTCAGGTCATGGGCGGCTAGTTGTATTTGAACGAATGCTGAAATCTGTACCTCACAACTAGCTGCCCCCTGCATTCCACCTACCTCGTCTTCTGGGAACTCCTGGCTCAAGTTGTTACTGTTCTTGAATAACATGGCGTCCAGAGCATCAGACAACTTGCGATGTTATATACGGGAAGCGAGGCTCCCGGTCATGGCTTACCGTTCCCCTCGTGGTGAAACTGGATCGCCCCACGTCTCTTTGAACGTTCGCCCAGAACGGTACCGCAAACTGAGACTCGTGCATACAATCGACGCTACGCTCTTCAACGATATAATTTCGGACTGTTCGTGAACACCACCAGGCCTGCGTGCGCACAACTAACCACCAGACTCAGGGGTGGAAGAATTCGTGTCATGCAAATCATTGGGCGTGAACGACGAAGATGAACGGACTGGAGAACGCTTGACCATTCCTTGCGAACCGTTCTTCTCCATAGTTCCTTTGCCCCTTGCACGCGCCGAAGATATTGAACGGTATGTCTGGCCAGTTGCTTTCACGTACTGACGGTCTGACGAAGGCTAAATAAACTTAAGGGTGTTTGTCTGGGTTGACATGTTTCCCCTGGAAAGCATTCGCCGCATTTTGAGTCTCTTGTATGCGGATGCAAACTCATGGAAATTTCTTACCTGTGAGGATGGTCCCTTTTTGAAGACCTCAACGTGGTCACACCTCAAAAGTGACCAAGGCAGAACGTCATTTTCGCATGCATTATGTCTGTTCTTGATGCCACCTTGGGTGCTATCCGCAAAGGATCTACAAGAATTTGCTCGAGAGCAGTCGGTATGTAGCCACCCGGCTCAGGGGTTTTTCGAAGGAACTAATAGCCCTTAGTTTCCTGATCGCACCTCATTAGACTCGTTGGGAGATAAAGCACAGAATACTCTTCATGGCAAGGAATGGCTCTGGAGCAAGGTTCTTACCTATCTAAATGCATCGACAAGATAGTACTGACCAGTCGGGAAGATCTGGGATACCTGCATCTGTAGAGATTGTCCATGGTTCATCGTCACCACCTACACACATTGGGTTTTTGGAGTGTTCTCTGCTGGTAAGTGTTTTCAGAACGCTAGTTGACTATCTCTTGCCGAACATGTTGCCCCAGGCTGGACTGCTTCATTTGTATCCCCTGTCTGGGCATTTGACTCTCGTATGCCGACGATTTTGGAGGCCCTTGTCTTCTGGTTAACATCTGCAATGGGTTATCCTGGTGGGTTTGTAGTTCCTGAAATCACCTATGAGCTGGTGCATCATGGACAACTTTTGGTTGCAACGCCACACGACATTTCTCGCGAAGAGCCCGCTGAAGCACTAGCACTTTTGGCCGTTTGATTAGAAGGGTCAATGCAGATTGTATATAAAGACAGCATATATCTAATTATACCTTCCGATCCTCGCAATCAAGACACTACGCCATAGCCATTACACAATACACCCATGGGCAACGAGATTTCCTGGATTTTGCAAGCTTTCTTGAAAGCATCAGAAATCTCAACTGAACCTTTGCTGTTTTTCGCTCAGTAAACCTGCGGCACGGCACTGTCGGTACTACATTCCCTCACTACTAGTAAATACAGTAGGCTGATTCTGATGAGTATTTGGTAGTCAAAGATCAACGCCACGCCCACGTGGGTGCTCGAGGAATAATCTTTACTGGGCTAGAGTTCTACTGCATGATCAAGTCCTCAGGAGCAAACCGAACTCCGGTTTAATGGTGTAAGGCGCACGGATGATCGAGAAAATGAGCTCGACTGCACCCCATATCCGCTCAAACAGTCACAACCTCCAAGCTGTAGAGAGGTCCAGTCGCAGCTGATTCATCAACGGGCATGTATTAAACGGACCATCTTGGAGTCCAACGGAGTATTTACAGGGTTCCGTTACCCGGAGAGTAAGGACAATGGGGGTTCAATAAACCCAGCCACAGAACGCCCTTGAGACGAGTGTGCACAAAAAGGCAAACCTGTAAGTCTCGTGCTGATTTTCAAGCAGCTCAGCTCAGATCAAGCCGTGGAGCTTTACTTTGTGTCTCCAGCGTCATCGAGGGAGACGTATTCCCATGAAATGACTCCGGTGTCAAACTGCTGCTGTTTACTACCACGGGCACTGCGGGCAGTAACTGCGAGAATGGCTCATACAGTTTCGGCCGCGGGGAGTGGGCTGGTGAAGTGATCTGCTCCAGATCAGAAAGAGATTCAGAGGGTTCCTGCGAGAACTGACCGATGCAAGTGAAGAAACATGTAGGGTTGTCTGTGGATCCTGAGCCGAATAAAATTCCAGCATTACACTGAGAGCATCTAGACGGTCGCCTTGAGCCTGCAGACTCGAACCGGGGAATGGCATGCTGACCTGCGAGATTGTGTAATTCTGACTCAGAGAACCCGAAATAGTCAACGGCGAAGCGAGAAGCATCTGGGGAGCCGGGTTTGTGTGACGGAGGCGTCGGAAGCGAGGCAGATGGCGGAGATGCGGATATCCGAGCATCTAGCGAGGGTGAATGAGGTCCTTCAGCTACACGTTGCGCTAGAATAAAACATGCAGCCGCAATGATACGGGGTAGAAAGAAAATGCAGAGTGGCGTGCGGTATCTGCTATGTACATGGGCAGTGTACCCACGATCGGTAAGAAGGAACTTACGAATCGTGGGCCAGGCTCCATGCGTAATCTTGAACTTGAGTACTTGCTTGCTGTGTGTCAAAAAGGTCAACCAGAATTACGTGGGGGCTGGTTGTCACGAAGTCGAAACAGAGTGCTTCGAGAAGGGTTTCCTCGGTGAGGAGAATCGCTGTCTGCTGCTGCTCGACCTCCTGGTGAAACCTATGAGGATATTTGAGTAACTCTAATGGGAAGGCATACTCGCCACACTTTCAGCCGGTATGTGCGAAACATCCGTTCCAGTGATCTTGGACTGGCACACCCTTGCAACGTCACGTAACTTTCTGCCACATTCCTCAGTCTTAGTCGCCAAAAATATGCATGCAGCGGCGACGTCCTGTTAGAATACCGTCTGAATACACGAGCGATGAATGAGAGGGGTGGCTACTTGTCTGTGATAATCCTCCATGGAGAATCTCATAAAAAAGCGGTGGAACCAGGTTGCTGCGGTGAACATTGCCGAGGAAGGCCTGTGGCATGATAGGGCAAGAGGAGAATGAGATTACAGACACAAAAGAACACGACAAGAATTGCTGACAGTCCGAGGGAAGAACCCAACCGGAACAAGAATTCGACACCCCTGGCACGATCATACAGTTCTTTTCCGACGGAGTAGCCGGATGTGGCTACACTTGGAGTGCATCTGAGGGCATCGATAGGGAACAACCACTGCGTGGAGACGGAGTATTCGTTGGGAGGAGCTCCCATGATGGCGCAGTGTCAACGGAAGGTCCGGTTTGGATCCAAGAACCAACGCCACCAAACGATCACGTAAGGTACCTCTCAGCGGATCTATTACTTATTACTGACCTACAAGTTGTCTCAAATTGTTTCCCCAGGAACTTTCAAACCGCACAGGTCATCACTTGGCTGGCATCCACGCGCTTTGGCTTGGCATCCCACCACCCTCATATTCGCGTTCCGTCACGGTCAGAGTCGCGGGAGCCTGAACCGCCAACTCAGACCGAAGCCAAAGTCATAGTCAGATGGCTTGCGGGTGTGTTAACTTACACCCGCGGATCTGATCGCTTCATTTCGGTACGCGCCTCGTGCACTCCCAATCCTCGAGTACTCGCAGTGAGTGTCTCATTGCGTGTCCGTGTCAAAATTGTGCTCGCGAGCTTGAACCTCCGACAAATCTCGTCCCAGACGATCTAAAGGATACCGAAGAATGTCGGTTTTCTCAGCTACCTTTGGAGCGATCCTTTGCTTCCGTTTTGCAGCCCGTAGCCTCGTGGTAACCTTTTCGCCACGTCTGATATATTTTGACAAAAAATGAAGACTGGTGACACCACCACCTGACAAAATTGCCAATTGCCGTAGCGCAGCGATCTTCGGGTCTATACTGAACGCCGCATCTCTCGCGCTGTTCCGTCTGTTTGGTGAGCTGAGTTTTACGAAATCATTACAACACCATGACAGATTTCGATATTTATTCTTCTCGCTGGTTCCTATCCATCTCCTCTTACTCCTCACTTTCTCCCATGTTCCAAGTTTGCTGACACTGTTTTCGGATGGCCCTGTGGTTTATCCCTCATCATCTCCTGATATGGTGCGAAGTGCTTTCTCTTCAGTTTTAATCCTCACTACAAAACTTATATTCATCCCAATCCGCAGTTACATCACCGTTGACGATCTCAACTGAGAGTGTCACGCTGCCTCGTCACTGCAGCCGACATATGACCTTCTTAGCCTCTTCCTTGTACACAAAGTGGGCAGTCGGAGCCTATCTGGGGATCTGCATGCCGCCCGTCCACCGTCAGTGTTTCTGTGACGCCGTGTCGAATTCGACTTTGCACTCACTGTATTGCTGTGGAAACTGACGGCTAGTGGTGGAGTCAGCGTGTCGTCTCAAACGAATTGGATCAAGCCCTCACTATTGCCAACACGTGTCGGTGCACGCAGGAGGAACACAGGTGCTTGGATGAGTCGAACTGAACCTGCAATATCGATTGTCGCATTGAATCTAGTAACTGATGAATAACATTCATCCTGGATGGCCATGACCAACCATTTGATCGGGCTGTGTGAATCATCAGTCAAGATACGCAGGATACGCGGACGAAGACAATAATCGTACCAGGTTGTAGACGTGCCCACAGCTCTTGTAAGTGTTCTGCACTCTATTCCGAGCGTTGGTCACTGGGTCAGCAGGGCTTAAAACGAACATAAGATGAGGACTATCCGACCTTCTCCAGTAGCACATATTGAAGTGGATTGTGGTGGGGATTTTATCGAGGTGGGGAACCATTCGGCTCCCAACCCCATTTTAAAGGCGGGGAGAGGCAAAAGTAATTTCGAGACAAGTCAGATCGTCGCGATATTGCCGTGTGTCACTGATTAGGTACCGGTCCGTTTGTTCTGCTTGGACTGTCACTGAACCTGTCTGGTCGCATTGTGGCAGCATGCTGCACGAGGGATCCGTTCGGTGCTCCTCGGGCAGAGCTATTTTCGCTCAGTCCAACAACGGACGCAACATTCTATTTTGTACATTTGGGGCATAGAGAGCTAAATACTCCGTTCCTTTAGTGGGGAATCCGCCAAAAAGTTAAAACTAAAAGAGCCAAAACAGTCTCCTTTACGGATGTAAATGCATCCCAGCGAAGAGGGGCTGGCGACAGCGAGGCAAAATGATCCTATCGGAACCGCGCTGGCGGTATCGCAATAATTGTCGTGTACGCATTTTATTGTCGGGACGGTATACCGATGGTTATATAGCTACCTCGTGGTCAGTCTCTACCGCAATCGCTCCTGACATTCTTTGGATCGTATCCAAGGGCGGAGCGGAACCAAACTCCAGGAGGACTACCGCGCTGCTTTGCTGATGTGGCAAGCCCCGCGGTTTCTCTCTCATTTTAGACAGAACTGGGTGAACGGTCGTTGTTGCAGCGAGGGTTTCGCTTGTTATATCCGCACCGATTTCGCGGTTAATCTCGAGAATCTCAGTTTCTCAAGGGGAAATGCACCGTTTGTCGAAGTCTGATCAGTTTGATGAACCATAGTTCTGGGTTCTACATGCTTCTCGAGCTATCCCGCAGGAAGACGCGTGTTCATGTTTTTGTGACGCCGCTAACGCAATGACGAGTTTGCTTATCCATAGCATTCACTACCTTGACCTCTGTAGGTGAGTGAAAATTTTCGTAAACATATCTGCAGCTGATCTCCAATCGAGCAAGGTTATCGTAAGCTTTATCGCATACCCTGAATATATCCAGTGCAATATGAGGGTGGTGTAAGAATCCGCGATGGAATGCGGTCATCCCGCAAACATTCCGACAAGATACTGGCTAACTCCTTCAGGAGTAAGACTACCCACGTCAGAGAACACAAGGGTAATGAGATCAGGCCTGCGTGGGATCAGAAAACGACACGCATTGCAGAATTTGATTATCACCTTGTGTAATCCACATCCGGATGGCATGCAATCTGCTCGTGCGTCATAGTCCTCAGCAGTTCAGGCGTCGATTTATTTTCACTAGTCGCTGTAGTCGATGAGTTCTTGTTTTGAAAAGTAGGCTGAGTTGAGGAAGGAGACGGCAAGGGGAATGCAAGTATGCTGGGATTGTGGGTTGGAAGATCATACTGCGATAGCGGAAATAGTCGATGAAACTTGTAGCTTAAGGAGCGAGATGTGACGGTGGCGTGAGCACGAGTCAAGGTGAGAATTACGGCACGAACCTCTCTGCGAGGGCGTAGAATGGAATGTTGGCAGCTTTTGCGATTATAGCTATTTGATTGCTGCCGACGGCATTGATCAAGCCACCACTCTCCACTACGGCTTCTGAGCCAACTAGAACGAAATCGACTTTATCCATGACATATGATACAGCTGAGTCGAGCACGATCGTGCAAGGGATTCCTGCTGCAGTAAGTTCATCATAAGTTCGGAGACTGACGGGTCAGGTCAGTGATTTCCAAATTCGAGAGCCAAGAGAGTAGGGAGAATATCTAACCCGAGGCCACGAGGTCTTGCTTCTGTGACATAGACTGATATCCGCTTCCTCTCGTGAGCACGTAGGAGGGTTTTCACGACGACTCTGGAATAGGAATGGGTGAGGATCTTGCGGTTAAGGTGAGCACAAGGGAGGCGGTGAAACACGCGGGAGCCCTCACGATGGAATCATCCTTGATGAATCCGAGGGCAAGTTCAGCTATTTTTTCGCGATAGGTTAGGGCCTCTGTGGCGTATTTTTGGCCTTGTTTGACGAGCTCTGTTTTGAGATCGGAGAAGCTCTTTGACGGATGTGTAGTGATGTGGGTGACACACGTCCGGAGCAGGATCACTCACGTCGGAATCGTGTGGAAATAGGGTGACAAAGGCGATGAACAGCTCACAGCCGGCGTTGAGGCTGATGGGATTGGGTGAGCGCTCACTCAAGACTCTGGCACCGTCGTTGAGGGCCTTTACGAGCTCGAACATGGTGCCGGCTAGGAAGGACGGTCAGATGGGAACGGGGTGCGGACTCGATGGAGAGAGTACCATCGGACCTCTCGACAAGCTTGGTGAGGGCCAAGATGGCGGCGAGAGGGGTGGAGAGCTATGCGGATTTAGGGCGGGGTGGAAGAGGCTACCAAGGACGTACCTGCTTGTCGGCGAGGAAGGACTGATAGGTGACCCATATGTCGAACGGGTCTTTGTCGGCCATGGGTGATATGAGGGTCGATAATGTCACGTGCTGCCCTATTTGGGGGTTGTTGTGGACGTTGTCAAGGCGGAGGAGAGGGGTATATTTGCGCGGATCTGGTCCAAGTGGGGCGGGATTGTGTGCTAAATGTATGAATATTTAACCGAAAGTAGGCAGATTGTGTCAGAAGATGGCTTGTCGTCGAAACACGTTGCACGTCCGGCGCGGGGTCGAAATGGCCAAAATTGTGGTCGGGATCGCACCGTACCCGCCAATTATAGCGGCCTGACCCACGCCCGCCAGTCTCCCTTCGTCCCTAAAAAGGCCCCTCTCTCTCTCTCTCTCTCTCCCTTCCCTCCCCCCCTCCCCTCCCTCCTTCTCTGTCACCCATCCTCGAGGTCGCTGATTATCGACACACGCCTGGTAAAGGGCAGGCTGTCCTTCCCTCCGCATTCTCCCTATAAATCCCCTCTTCCATCTCCCCTGCCCCTCCCACTCGTCCCTCATGCAAACCCCTCCCTCCTCTACTGCCCAGGTCCATTTTTCCAGCGACGTCCGCAACATGGACAGCTGGGCCCGTCGCACCAGCATACCCCTTACCACTGCCGAAGCTTTGGGCACCACCTATGCCCGCGCTCACAAGTGGCTTCTCTCCCTAAAGTCCCAGCTCATACAACAGCACGGCTGGCAGGAATCTCAGCCTGCCGACACCCGCATGCTCTTCTCCATCGAAGCCCCTTCCCCCTGGCGCTCCCCGAGTGGCCTCCCTCTCAGCCCAAAATTGAAGTTGCAGCTCCCAATGAACGCTTCCTCTTTCTTCTCTCCCGAGAGACGCGTCCAATGGCAGATGGTCTTCCATAGCGACGTGTTCGCAACCCAGCGACTCATTGTCCAACCCATCAGCGACATCCTGAACCTCATCCAATGTCTCCTCACCGGCCTTGTCACCCTCGTCTACGAGGAACAGCTCCCACAGGGGTCGTATACCACGACCCGTGGTCTGCCTTCCGTCCAATGGATCAATGCTAATCAAGCTGCTCTTCTTGAGGTCTTTGGGCATCCTCACTTCAAGCAGCTCTGGAAAGCTTCAAACGACCGCACGACTTCCTTCAAGGTTGATTTTGAGCCCCGGCGACGCTGAGCCGCCCTATTCCCTGGTTGGACTCTTGCATCCACGCGCTCGGGGGAATAGGCCTCGGGCTGGCATCCCGCTGGACTGGTTTTCCGAGCTGCATTCAGCTTCACCCTGCGTTCATCCATCGTGTATTTTTTACCGCTCACTGCGCATTCGGCATCTGTGATCCGCCACCTTCTTTTCTAATCCGCTTCGAGCATTGCTGTCACATAAACGCTTCATTACGCATTCCTCGCATAATTTTGAAACCGAGTAAATGACCACTCCCATTATCACTATGACACTAATCCGCTTTATTCATTCAGTACCTCTATTGGCACCAGTTTAATGATTCTAGCACAACATTTATTTCAAGTGCTTAGTGTCCAGTTGTTGTCCAGATAATCCTGCGATGCTTGCAATGATAATCACTCCCAGACCATCTAATTACCCAAGCGTATCCAACCCTGGACCCTGGTAAGCGAAAAACCTGTGTGCGCGGGCTGGTGGGCACAAGAGACTTGAACGGATACTGATCGGCGGCACGTCACATTTTGTACGCTTGCGAATAAAAGACTGGGCCTTATATGAATTCATTTTGAAACTTACAAGGAGTAAACCTAGAGCGAACTATTTACGGTAGGCTGCACTCAGAGCTGGCCACGCAAAGCCAGGAACGAGCATCACCGCGTCAAAGAGGTTGACAGGCACCCGGGCCGGAGGCGTTGTGGCCTCCTCTCATATTCTTCGCGTTCATGCATTAAGCTCCACAGGACAGTTTGACAGTCAATTTGTTATTACACCACACACTTGAGTGTTGCAATGCATTTCCGATAACAGAGCAACGCACCCTACGACCTGTTTTTTGCTCGACGGCATGATTCGATGCGAGTGTCAGTTCTAGGGTTTAGGATAGAAGCATCCACACGCACCAGAGGAAAACACGCATGATACGCGCGGGGGTGATCTGGAGCGGGTAGATGCGAACTTTTTAATCAAAACACGCGTCTCATGAAGACGGCCTCATGAGCGAGGAGTCCTGGCTCATTAACATTCTTGAAAAATACATGCGGGAAATGCGGCGCTTGCCCGCGGCCCGCGGGGCCGTCCAGTCCGTCCAGTCACGTGGTCCCACACCCACTTGTTGAACCATCAATAGATCTGTAGGTACTTTCGCTTTATGAGTTCGCAATCAGTTGTACTGTGCAAAAGCACAAATTGTCCTCATGGAAACCCTCCGTCTCGACTAGAGTGCCCGACGTGCAATAAGTACGTCTCGAGCAATATACTCGGCTGCCCTCACCAACGCGATCTAGGCTAGGCATACGTGGCTCCTTCTTTTGTGGTCAAGAGTGTTTCAAAGGGAATTGTGAGCATACCTACCGTTACAGAGTCTTCCCACAGCTAATCCATCCCAAATCGTCACACAGGGGTACATATCATTCCCATTCAATAGCCATAATACACTTCCTTACCAGAGTCACCAGAAAACACACAAAGTCGTTCACGAGCTGGCACATGCCCTTGCCCCAGGTGAGCTTTGTCCGTCGACTTTTGGGTAGCCAGTTCGTAACTCTGTCTAGATGGCACATTCAATCCATTCCCCAATTACGTGTACTCTGGCACCCTACGACCTGTGTATCCGCTTTCACCGAAGCGTCAAGTCCCTGATCATATACCACGACCAGACTATGCCGAGCGTGATGACGGTGAGCCTACCCTGATTATAGAATCCACGCTGACGAACACACCTTCGCTCAGGTGTTCCCATCTCCGAAATGCGCACGTTGGGGCATCCTCCGCGTATCCTCAGTCTAGATGAAATCGAGAAAATGCGAACTGTGTGTCGTGTAAGTGTCGAGTCATTCGCTTGGTTCATGCCTCATTGCAACTTCCCCACGGCTTACCTCTTACCACTCGTTCTCTTCCCCAGTTGGGGCGGGAAGTGCTTGACCTTGCTGCATCCCATGTGCGCCCGGGAATTACCACGGACGAAATTGATGTAATCGTTCATCAAGCTATCATCGATCGGAATGCATACCCATCTCCGCTTGGTTATCGCAAATTCCCAAAATCCGTCTGCACGTACGCAATATCTTTGCTTCCCGTAAGAGCTACTCCCAATCTAATTGAAGATCTATCAATGAAGTCATCTGCCACGGCATTCCTGACCAACGAAATTTGAGGGACGGGGATATCATCAATATTGGTTGATATACCCACCTTCCTCAGTTGTCGATTTACTAACTTGGTCCCACAGATGTCTCGCTTTATTATGAAGGTAATCCATTTCGAGTTCTCTATTTCACAGTATCCGACCGTTGTCTTTTAGGTTTCCACGGCGACCTTAATGCTACATACCCCGTCGGAACTGTCGACGAAGATTCAGCGAAACTGATTCAAACGACGCGCGAATGTTTAGATGCGGCGATAAGAGTGTGCAAACCAGGGGCACTGTTTCGTGACATTGGAAAAGCCATGTTAGTTCCTCTTGTGGTACATGTTTTCCTCCCGCTGACTTGGAGTAGTGAGCCGATTGCAAGAGCTAACAACTGTGCGGTGGTCCGCACTTACACTGGACACGGTATCAACCAACTGTTTCACCCCGCCCCTAATATCCCTCATTACGCCAAAAACAAAGCAGTCGGGACTATGAAACCTGGAATGGTGAGCGGTCTTTCCATGACCTTTCAGAGTCGCTTTTTGGTTGACTATAAACCCCATCAGTGTTTTACCATTGAACCAGTGAGCACTGTTGTACATGGAGGAGATTGCGATTTACTCGTGTGCACACAGATGATTAATTTGGGTACCCATTGGGACACGCAACACTGGGATGACTCCTGGACCGCAACTACCACTGATGGTAAAAAGAGCGCGCAATTTGAGGAAACGTTGCTGTATGTGACCCTTTCTTTGGCTCAAGACTTCCACTTATCGCTCGATCATAGTGTAACCGAAACTGGCGTGGAGGTGCTAACGGCAGGGAAGGACTTTGTTCTTTAAAAGTCCGGTCACATACGACGTACCAGGTACCCTACATGCGAATACAATGCGCTGGTAAATGCTTCCGCCGTCAAAACCTAGTAATCCACTCCGCTTCAAATTCTTCTCAGCGGTTAGCAAGGCACATCAAAGCATATCCTCCGAGCCCCTTTACGTGTACATATTCTTATCCGTTTCTCGCCACCCTGTTTACACTAGGGAATCATCGGCCGTTGACAATGTTCTTGGTAAATACAACATGGAGTTTAGATACGTTACCCGAACCGCGCGTCTCTTTTGCTTTCGCACATCATCCTTCCCGACGATACGCCCACCCCTGCAGCGGCCTCGAAGCCCACAGATGTCCGAGTTTGAGCCTTATCTTCTCGTTGAAAAGTGTGGAGCCTCACGGGGGAAGCCCATCTATGTGATCACAAAGCATATCCCGTCAGTTGGCAAGTTTAGTCGAAGTTATTGCTTGTTTCACAGTCGTCTCTCCTCATTAGTGCAACCGGTACATATCCTAGTCGGACGGTATGCGTTGACTCTGCTTGAATGGTAGGTAGGCACGGACATTGACTTGTACAGAGAGAGATTAGGTGCATGGACCTTGGCGGCGAAGCTCTCGGTTCTTTCAAGGCAAGACAAGGAGGAGGATGCACTCAAATACAAGTAAGTCCATATACTGCGCACAGACACCGATGTATTTCAACTCCTGGGCGCAGTTCTTCAACGAAGCATCTGGACATCTCAAGTAAGCGCCTTTTTCGAACGGAGGGAATGACCCCAAGTTGAGAATAGAAACCGCAAGATGCACCAATTCCGAATGCGGCTTGGAGTTCTCCAAGGCAAGTCTCCAAGACAACGCCTACATCCAGATCAAAGGTCTGCCGGCCTGATGCAAGCGGCACCTCGCGTCCGATTTCTTGATTCACTGGAAGCAAGACCTGGCGTCACTTCCATTCTTTGTCTATGGATGGATTTCACAATGTATATACGAACACAAATCATGCGATTGATACAGTCCCCCATAACAGAATGTTCAGGTGCGATCGTGCCTACTGATCTCCTCGTTCAGGTCCGTCGTTGCATTCGGGAAAGTCTCTTGCCTGTCAACGGTCGCTATGCGTTCTACGGGTACAAGATCGGAAAGGCTCTGTTTGCGCTGTCGAGGACGCATGTGCAACGATTGACTATCAGACATCTGTATGCCTGATGAGGCACTAGATGACCCAGCTTGGTTGGTAGACGTCATGCGGAGCCGCTGAAGGTCTGCATAGGAGCCTTGTCGACTACGAGGCTTGCTTCGGGGTGCATCCTCATAGGCATGAAGGTATCCGATCACATGATCGTAATCTCCATGATCCTCCTCATCGGACTCATCGAGCGCGGGTGTCGCTGGCCTGCTGTGCTCATAACTGGGTGTGCACCCTCCCCATGCGCTAGTGCCATGTTGAGCGGTGCGACTCCAACCAAAGAGGCGTTCATCGAGCCACGTCTATCAGACATTTGCTGTATTGAGCCAGTTGTCAGGTAGTGATGTGTGCTTACTGACCATAGGATGAATAAGCAAATTTCCTTGCGCATCCACTTGTCCTACGCTGCTCTTCCGTCGCCAAAACCCTGGGTCAGTAGACGGCGGAGCGCTCGCTGGTACCAAAATACGGAACTGTCCGGGATGAGACACGGAGTTGGCACTACTACACGAAAAGTGAAAGCATACCTGATCGAAATCGTCATACAACTTCGGACCAAATTCGTTAATTACATCCGCCACTTCGTTTGAAAGACGCAATCTCATGGCCTTCAACTTGTCAAGGTCTCGTTGCTGTCCGGGAATAAGAGCAACAACAAGAGGTCGAAGAGATCTAGAGAATGTTTCAATAAATGGGCAGGTCCACAGTCGGAATTTGCTTACTTGAAGACATCCATTCCAGCCTCGCCAAATTTGAGGGCAGCATAGTTCATGAAAGGAAGGGCGCACATGACGAGGAACGGCGTCCACAGCTGTAGTGAGAAAGGAACATGGGTTTTCACAGCGACAACAGTTGCTAGAATTGCATAGAATGTGTACAGAACAGGAGCAATGCCCATGGAGATTAAGATCTTCCAAGTCGCAAGCACGTCTCGGCCGGCGACCTTGACGACGGAGGCAGCAAGCGCCTCTGCGTCAACGCAAATGAGTATGAGTTACGACTCCAATTTCTGAACGTCTTGCTCACCTTGCGCCTTCCGTTTCGATATGACAGAAGCAATAATGAACATCGGGCCATTCAAAATTACACCAGGCAGCGCCAATATAGTCCAGACCATCAACAAGGCAAGGCGATAGAGAAGGAGACCAAGAGTTTTCCAGCTTGCCTTCTTGGCGCGCGGTACCTGAGGTTATTACAATGATTAAAAAGTTGCTCGAGAACAAGTGCGAACAGAGCATACCTGGTGATCGCGAAGACCTAGGTCTCTTAACAAACGATTATACTTCAATACGTCGCTCCTGAGCTTCTGGACACGCGATTCATCTTTAAAATGTGTATAACCCTCGAGGAAACGTCGATTTAATTCTACTACTTGACCCAATGTCAGATGTTGGCCAGGGGTCTTGTAAAGTCGCCGAACAGCCTGTATAAGCTGCAAGACGTGTCTCAACCGGATTCCGAAATGCAAGAGTAAACAATCGCACCATGAGAGTGTCATAGTCGGGAGCTCTGATAGTCACAGTCTTGAGACCATCATAGATCAGGTCGAGGAACTTGGCAACTGCCTCACGTTTGCGACTGCCACCCTCTTCGAACATCTCAATCAACTCCGCTGGGACGTCCAGTGCGGGTCCGAACTCAACAACAGCACGAGAACGAAAGCGGTGGGCATGGAAGTAAGAAAGACCGACTGGCACGATTTTGACTTTGACATTTGGATCGTTGGCCATCGCTCCGAGAGCCATGATGGAGACGCCGGCTTTAAGGGGAAGTAAATCAGTGCGGTCATGACTTCCACCTAAAGTCGTGTCAGTCGTGCATAATGATGCAATTAATCACTGTGATTGACCTTCAGGGAAGATCCCGATACAGCCCCCTTCTTTCAACCTTTGGTAGACTCCACGATACATCTCCTGCTGGTCGATGAAGGGAAGTGTCTTGAAAGCCAACCCATTCTGTCCTTGTGCCTTAGCTTCCGCCAACTTCTCTCTGATGCGTGCTGTTCCTTTTCCCGTCTCACCTCCAAACTCTTTCTTAATTCGGAGTTCTGTGTCTGAGATGATTTCCACCACTTCGGCCGTAGCTGAGTTGATGGATTTTGACACCATAATTTGCATTTTCCGAGTAAACTCGGACTTGAAACGTGTTCCTTCCCCGATGACAATACACGGATCGTCCGGGGACAAAGAAAAAAGGCCAGTTCCGGGCTTCGCTTCATCAGCTGCCCGAGCTACGGGTACTTTGCAAAGACTGAGTCCACCAATAGCCTCGAGGGATACAAGACGCTTACTGCTATCCATTTGGCGAGCGAAGAAACCAATAGCCTTCCGCTTCAGGCTCTTCGCAGCTGTTAAGAATGCGACTCGACGATGAGTTTCTCTGAACACTTCAAGGCTCAGGAGCAGAGGATCAAGGAACTGTGGTGATGGTCTGCGTGTGCAACCACAGAAGTTACCCCAAAGACATACCTGGTTATGATGAGGGGCGCCGACAAAGATAATTGGACCATCACGAGGGATATTGAAAGCACCGCGAGGGCGTATCTCTCTGAAGAATATCTGGGTAATTATCCTCCAGAACATCAGAGCAGCTTCGTATGTGACTGTCGGCATGTTGAAGACGGTGCAAGTGCGTCGTACAAAGGATTATATGGGAATGGTCATGAAGAAAGGAGAAGGGAAACGAGGCAGTCACTTGGAACGTCCGACCGAGGATCGTCGGTGCGTCGGGTGTCAACACGGCCAAACTCAACGGGGGATGGCATTCATGTCGACTTAGCTATCATTATTACTACGATATTCTGCTTGCATGTGCGTACTGTACAATGTCAGGCAACGGAAGTGAGGCCGAGATGAGAATGTAAGATATAGGGAAAAAAACAATCATTCAACAGATGCGCGCGGCCTGGTTGCACTAGCGGATGAACCATTGCTCGCCGCGCTTGCCCGCTTGTACTGAAATATGTCGTGTAATTTGTGAAGCCTGTCTTCTCGGGGAGGATCCGATGCCTGCAAGGGCGATCGTGGACCACTCCCGGATTCCCGGGCCACAGGTGAGCCTGGGCTTGGCTCATTCTCATAAGCTTCGAGTTCTGCCACCAGCCATGAGCACATTGCTTAGATGCACGGAATGTAACGTACTGGATAGGGTGCTTGCAACAGCCACCGTCCTTTCTAGGTCCTCCGCAGCTCGACTAGCCAGTGCACGGTTAATGTACTTCCGGAATGCCGGTCCGGTTGCTTCGAGAAGCTTTTCTACCTTCGGTCGTTTGTGAGGATAGTTCTTCAAGAAGTGGTGCAGTTCTGTAATGCCCTCCTTGTGCATAGCGCCAGTTGTCTCACTAGAGATGTGATTGATGATGGTGATAAGCTGGGCCTCTGGATCCGGTTCTTCTACAGGAGGTGAAAAGCCATTGTGTGAGGATATGCTTGGACTAGTCTGGTGGCTGGGTGAGGAGCGGCGGTGGTTAGCGGAAGCCGATCCCGTCGGAGAAATGGGTCGACTAGAAGCGGCTGAATATGGCCGACTGATAGGATCCGGTGGACTCCCACTTGCCCTTGTTAGGGGGTCTGCGGGTTTCGAAGCCGAGTTTAGGATACGGTACACGTAGGGGTACACGATGGTAGCGGACGGATCATCGAATGAACCAGAAAGAATGTCGTAGGATTCATCTCCGTAGTGAGCTGCGTGCCAGATTAGGAAACAACAATAGTGCAATAACGTTGCATGCCACACATACCAACCATATGCTGAATGATGACTTTGATGGTCCTCAACGGCATGTCCCCACAGGGGACCTTATTGGTCGCTCTCGCTCGCCATTCGTTGGGAGGAACAGATTGCAGGAAATGTTCCACCGCTGGCAGGAGCTCCACTGGATCCAACTTCTGCTCCTTGAGATCCTGAGGGAGATTCCGCGCAAGCTTCCACACGCATTTGAGAACGAGTTCAGCGACCCGTGATTCTTTCGACTCGGGTGGCGTGCCGGTGCTAGGGAAGGGCTTGACGATTTGCAAGAGGAGGGAAAACAAAGAACTTCGGGTGTTTTCAGCACATATTGGTCACACTGAGTGTGAGAACAAACTAACCGGAATATTGACATTCTTCGCGCTGTCGCAAATAGGCGCAAAATGATCATGTTTATGAACCGTGACAAATCCTTGACCTTGGTAACATTACTTTCGTCTGTCTCTAGAAGGCGTAGTGTGAGTTCTTCAAGTAAAGGCGTAAGGATTTCGACAGTCAACGACTCCGCCAGGAATGTATGGTCGCAGAAGGTATTGAGGGTTTGTATGAGGTGCTTGGCAAGCCGGAAATTTTCGTCAAGCACCAATTCTTCTGGTCTCTCAAATACGTGGGTCATTTGTAGTGTGATCGTCTCGATCAGGCCCTCGGTATGCTCTGCAAGGTCCCTATATTCTCGTGAAGCATGTCCGTCCTCAGGTTTCGTCATAAGTATTTTCTGTATCTTCTTGAGTGCGTCAACACTGCGTGACGGGTCACTACTGAGGATACTTGAGATCGTTATCGTGACATCGTTTGCGACATTGGCAGGGGCATCGTCATAAGAAGGAGCGGAGTCCACCAAAGTATCGATGGTATCACTAGATGGAAGGAGAGTATCTGTTGTCCGGGACCTATTCGTTCGGGCCACATATGGCAGTTCAGATGGTTCCTCAGTTGGTCTAATTGCAACGTTGCTAGATAATGTGGGAACAAAGGGGCGGGTTACAGACCGGGGCTGTGCCAAGCGAGAGGGGAGCATGCTTTTGGGACGCAAGCCAGACGCCGACGTCACTGATGGAATTCCAGAAGTGCCTATTGCGGACGGCGCGGTCACACCAAAGGGACTGGGTAACTTGGATGCTCCACGGGGTGGAGAAGACGATTGACCAGTGGTTTGCAATGGGGAAACGGATCGTAACGACCGGCCGGGAGAACCAGGTCGTGCAATGCGAGATATCGTGGAGGCAGCGGGACTTGTAGAACGTGGTATACCACCCACCTTCCCAACAAACGGTGATTCTGGTCGCGAACCGGCGTTTGCCAGTCGAGCCACCTGCGAGGGAGGTGCAGGAGTTTGGTGTTCTGGCTTGGAAGGACTGCTTGGACCTGCAACACGCCGAAGACGCTCTTCGAGTTGTGTCTTATCTTTGGGAGAAAGGGATCCAACCAAGGTCCATACCTTCTCTCCAACGAGTATATATGCCTCACTGTGGATGACGCATTGACTGGCATTCCGTCTCAAACCAATGGCTGACATACCTGAGGAGGGACAACGCTGACTTGCGGACAGCGGAGTCTTTGTCAGCAATAATCGATCCGACGATGGGGAACGCTTTGCTGGGCTGATTACACGCGCCCATTCCGTTACGTTTCAGTAAATTCGCCAGTTCGTCCAATGCGCCTTGCCTGGTTTTTGCCACCTTCGCTTTTAGACCATGTTCTAGCAACAAGTCGAAAACCCGACTGTATGCATAGACTTTCGGCAGGGATTGTATGATGTTCTGGACACGAACACGCACAGGCTCGCGTGCATCGCCAAGCTGGAGGTGAGAAACTCAGCAACGTTCATACAATCGGATATCTTGAGAGCCGCTTACCTTGTAGATGAATGTTGGGACGAAACAAAGCGCTTCTGAATCCTCAAACTGAGCATCGATGCTGCGTAAGAAGGATACAAGTGCTTCTATAACATCCAGACATTTCGAAGCTAGATTTGATTGTGGTTCGTGAGCCTTGATAGAAACGTATTTCAGCGCAAGGTCAGAACATGCCAGGCCAACTGCACGCATATCGTCGACAGGAACTCCGTATTTATCTTCTCCTGACGCGGCAGCCAAGAAAAATTCTTGTATAGTAGAGAGCCCAGAAACGTGATCATTGACCGCGTTATGATCATGGCTGAAGAGTTGGCCGGCTAATTCTTTGGATACGTGAGCCTCCATTTGATGTTGCAACAGGTCTGCGAGATCCTTGCGCGTTGGTCCAGCCTCATTGATCCATCTCTGAAGATCCTTTGCCAACCTCGCGCGTTTCGCTTCCATGTTCATGCTGGAGAAAGGAAGAGAAGCTAATGCGGTTGGAGTAGTAGCTTTTGCGGCTGGAGCAGTAACACCTGGTCGTTTTAGTCCAATCTTCCCCGACACTTTAGTCGCATTCAAAGATTCTTCTACGGGTTCCTCTCTTGATTCGGGTCTAGCTGTACCTTGTGGCAGCTTCCTCCTAACACCGCTGGGTTTACTCGGAACTCCAGACGTTACGGGAGCTGCAGGCGAAGGCGGAGGTGTTGGGGAAGGTGGTGAAGATAGAGGTACAGTAGTGGTGACCGAAGCCTTTGCAACTGGTTTGGCTGGCGGGGCAGAAGTTGGGAGAGGTGCAGCCAAGTCTTTGGCAGCTTGAATGATCGGGATGGCAGTTTTGCGAGATGCTGGCTTGAGGGCACTCGTATTTGCCATGACCTTGTCAAAACCAACGAACGTGATCAAGGATGGAAGGAGTGCTTGAGCACCTTTCCTAATATCTGGGTTGCGATCGTCCAAGCAAGAAACTACAGTGCCAGCCCAATTGCTCAAGTCGAGCAAAGATGAAGGGGGACTTTCCTTCAGATAACCAGCAATCCATCCCATAAGTGACGCCCGCTGGGTAGGATTTGTCGCCTCAAGTGCAGTACCGAGGAAGTGGACCATGGAATCTATGCCATCACAGGCGTTTGCCAGCGCTGTCAAAGTTTGGATGGCAGCTGCTCTGATGGGTGCTTTCTGGTCGGAAAGCACAGTCGCCACTGGGACGACGAACAATTTCGTGTACTTGTCGAAAGGTTTCCCCATGCCCGTAGCAATGCGTGCGACGATATCGAGGGCGAGGGATTGAACTGCCTTGTTGGTGTCAGCTACCCGCGCCTTCAACACTTGCGCAATTTCGCCCATCGTTGGTTTCAGTCGCTTATTGGCACCTTGGTCTAGAATTGCCTGTAATGTCTCCAAAGCCTCTTTTTTGGTCTTCCACGCATCGTTCTTTGCGTCAGCGAGAATAGTGGTACCCTTGAGTAAAGCGTCAATCTCAACTCTGGGGAAAAGGTCCTCCAATGGATCTGCGACGCTTTTGCCTCCTGCGGCGGATGTGGGAACCATCGACGTAACATCGGCAGATGTCCGGCTTGGCTGTGGGGCAGGAGTCCCTTCAACTTTATCAAATTCGCTCTGGATCGTCCCTAGAAGCTGTGGGTTGATATCCTCCAAAAAATCCTTGATTCCTATGTATGATCCAACGTGAAGTTTGGTGGCGTGGTGGATAGGAAAGCGAAGACGTACCTGTTCCTGCAAAAAGTCTCACCGTGACAAGGGCCTTGGTTGCGCTGGTGCGTACAGCGGCATTGGAGTTCTTCAAGGCGGTTTTAAGAAATTCGATTAGGTTACGAAGTGAGAGTCCAGCAATTCCAAAATCGAGGACCGCTGTATCCACCCAAGTCAACGCATCGGCCAGAACTTTGGGAGCTTTCTGTTTGCCTAATGGCTCGTATGCTAGATCGACCTGTCTAAGTTTTCGGTGACCGCATTGGACGGATAGCACGCCGTACCTTGATTTAACACAAACTGCAAGGAGGTTTTCTCAGCAAAGATTGCGAGTGCGTCCCCTGCGGGCTTCTTTAGCTTTGCGTCACCGAGTTTTTCACTCAAATGCCCGGTCGACAACGCTACACATGATCTCCCAAAAGACGGACAGCGTTCGGCAAGAATGCTCAAGATACCATATAACTTGGCTGACACCTGGATAAAGCAATTGTTTAGCGGATTATCAGCCCCAGGAGTGAAAGCGAGATATACTTGGAAATTCTTTTCAGCCCAACCTTTCTTAGCAATCGCCCTTACAACGACTTCTGCGTCTACGTCTTCCACTATCCCTTCAAGCCAAGTAGTCATCTCTTCGCATGCGGCAAGCCTTGCTTTCCAATTCGCATCTCCGAGTCCCTCCATGACAGACCCGGGTATGAGGCTGGCAGCAAGTGCTTCGGCATCCTCTGGAGTGTGCTTGTATTTGAATGTATCGAGAGCACCCGGTGCAACCGGTGGAAGAGGCTTTGCGCCTTTGGCAGTGGCAGCAGGGACCGCTTTCTTCACCGCAGGCGCAGCAGTTGCGGGAGCGCTAGACTTGGAGGTCCCATCAGCGGACGCATCGCCATTGGCTTGCGCCCCTTTCTTCGCCTGAAATATGCGACTACGTCAGCGTCGAGCATTTGCGGCACCGAAAAGACGAACCAAAAGTCTTGCAGGTGGCTTCCCTGCAGGTTTCTTCGGGGACCCGTCCTGTGGGAGTACATCCTCGGCGGCTGGGGATGGTATCTGTGGATCAGAAGTTGTCTGAGCTGGTGCCTTCACAGGAGGCTTTTTCTTAGATGGCTCTTTCGCAACTGGCGGCGGCTTCGCTGGGCCTCCAGACCCAGCCTTGCACTTCACGGTAGCCTTGTCGTAAGCTTCCTTCACCTTCGCCTTCCGCACATCTGCCAAACCATCCATGAGAGCGTTCAGCGGTCGTTCCCCAACCATCTTCATCAAGGTCCCTAAACATACAGCAGCCTCATTGCGAGCACCTTCAAAACTATCTTCGAGGATAACAGCGAGAGAATCTGTCAGTGATTTGATTTGCCCTGGTAGGACTGGACTTGACGAAGTTGCAAGACAACGAGCAAGGAACTTCAGAGTCCCCTCTTTGACTTGGGGATTTTTGTTTCCTAGCGCTGGAAGCAAGTCTGGTATTATGTCGGGTAGAGATGTCTGTAGAGCCATGATTACGGAGGGACATCAACTAGAAAACGCTGAGAATGCTCACGGTCGTGAAAACGGCATCTAGAGCAACTCCTATAGCTTCTGTGACATTGGCTTTTCTCTCCTTCAAGCGCTCCAACATTGGAGGGACCACTGCCTCCCTAAGTCTTCCAAATGGACTCAGCACTGCCTTGGCGAGTCCTTCCATAACATTGGCGGCTGTCATGACACAGTTAATGTTCGCATCTTTATGTATACAAGCGGCCAGAGACTTTGCGAGCTCCGCCAGCTCTGGTGCATCCCGAATCCGGGGAGTGGCATTGACGAGCGTGAGCAGGTCATCCAGTACTTCTTTACGCTCTTTCCATTTCGAGGATGTGAGATTGGCCTGCAGATTCGATGGAAACTTGGCCACGATGTCGACAGGTTCTGCAAGGCTGCGTGGATCAGGAAGATCTAGTTCTGTTGAAGCAAAATAAGTGGCTAGCAAAAGACATGATGGGATTGCTTGCCCTCCGCTACTCCAGTATCCACGGGATCCCCACCGACGCCAGCGTCTGCATTGGCGTCAGCTTCCTGTCCTTGTTCCCTTGTCGATCGTTCGGCCTTGAGCGTCCCTTTTCCTTTTCCCTCTTTCTCCATGGCTTCAAATGCTTCTTGCAGCTCTTTGACCTGCACAGGCTTGAGCTCGGCTAACCATGGGTCGATTGCTGGTCCAATGTGCTGATATAATGTGTGGGTGAGTTGTGTGCCTTCAGCGCGAACGTTCTTGTCCGCATGAGCAAAAATCTTGGGTAATGCCTTTAGAACTGGGGCGGGTGGCGTCACCTGCGTCCCAAACGCTCTGTAGGTAGTTGAGTGATTGACGCACGGGGAACAGGCATCTATCAGCTACTTACCGAAGGACCTCCCTGAGCGCGAAAACACTGGCTGCAACCGTCTTTGGCTGCTTTGCCGCGAGACCTGGGATGATATCCGCCTGCAAGGTGGTGAACATGATCAGAATGATTATTCCAAAGGCGACTGACCGAAAGTCGATCACACGCACCACCACCCCTGCACCAGAGTTCTCCACCTCGACATATTGCAAAATGAGCTCTATCGCCTGATTCTTTGTCCCTGCCCTGGCAGAACCAAGACACTTGTCAACCAAGGCAGGAACCACTGCGTCTCTGGATTTGGCAGCAGTCTCGCCTGCGAACTTGATCAATGCTACGAGACATTCTACGCCCTTCTCTTGTGCCACTGCGTTGGAATCGGTTGCTATCTTCTTGAGAAGATCGGGATTGGATATGTATGGCTTGAACGCTGGGTCTGAATCTGACGCAGTTGTTTGGAAGGTCTTGATGAGAGATTCATAGGCATTTACACGGGCTTTCCAGTTCTTGTGGGCAAGCCTTTCAGAGATTGACAGTGACGAAAAGTCTTCTTCCTGAGGAAGGGGCCCGTCCATGCCCAAGGAAAGACTTGTTGCAGGTTTGAGAACAAAAAAAGTCGAAGACTCAACTCGCGACTTGCGCTTGAACGGACTTGGTCGATAACACGGACGCGTAATTATGTAATCGAAATAAACAACACGTGACCCACACCAACTACCGCGCGACCAGAGACAGACCGACTTCCGTGACAAGATCCCAAACTTGCTGTGCCTCCCCGTCCAGAGTGCACTCCTCGAAACTCCGCATCGTCGAGACAGAGTTGGAATACCGCTCAAACGCAGCTTCTTCGTCCACTTTCATCCCAAGGTTGTGGAACACCACCATCAGCAACCATTGAACGTCCGAGCTTGCTTCAAACATCGAGAGCCGTGCGTAATCAGCTTCCGCCATGAGGAGGTGGGGTAAGGCTTCGCGAAGTCCTGCTTCTATGGGCCAAACATCGTTCCCACTGAAGCTGTCGTTGGGAGTCAAATGTACGCGTACCTTTCGAATCTGAAGAGGCGATGATACATCTTGCCAACGTGTGGCAAGCAAACGCACGGTGTTCCAACTCGCGACCAGTCAGAACCTGTCCCATGGTCAAGTTCGCTTGGGCTGTAGTTGAAGGATGGCCTGCATCTTACTTGAGGTAATATCCCCTCCAGCAGGCGTTGGCAGTGCTTGGTCATCCCAAACTCCAGGCCAATGTCCGCGAGAAGGATGGTCCCAACTCTGTACAAGGGAAATCTACCTTGAAATTCAGCATGCCACATCGATTGGAGCAGCGGTTGGATCGCTGTGACAGCCTGTCCCCGTCGCTGTCGATAAAATGAAAATAAATGACACTCCCACGACTCGAGATTCTCGCGTACACGGGCATGCATCACCTGGTGCAATTCACTGCTGATAGGAGCAAGTGAAGCCACGCTGTCATCAAAGAAATACTCTTTTGAAATAAATGTTGAAGACGTCGGTTGGCGGGGCAATAAAAAGTCACGGAAGAACCTGCGCTGACTCCTAGTGCATATATATATGAAATAAGTCAACGTGTGATTCGAAATCACAGGACCCACTCACCTCCGACTGCTCCTTAAAGCCAAGATATGCCAGATCATGATCGCCCACTCTTGATATTGATCGAGCGAAAGACCCCGCCATGTCTCCAAATGAAGGAGCAGCGCCAAAGCAATTTGATACGACCCAGACCGAGCTAGCTGTTCGAGAACACATGCATAGTATCAAGACCAGTGTTGCATTATCCCACGAAATTAACTGACCCTGTAAGCCCGATTAAGCGTTACATTGAGATGATTAGGGTCGTCGTCCCCTGCCTTGGCGAATGCCAGGACGAATGCTTCTTCCACTGCCGCGAGATCATAGCATCCTGGGGATTCGTCTAGTAAAGCTGGTGAAATAGTAGCTGTTCAACAAGGCATACCCAATGTGCTCCATAAGACAGCCTGCATGGCGTGTTGTCCAAGCATCTCTCGTTCGCAAGACGCCGCTTTCTTGAGGTCAACCCAGTGATCGTATAGTCCGAGGGCTTGTGCAAGTTTTTCAAAACAAAGTGTCAGAGGCTGGCCCTACGACCGACATCGATCAGTTGACCGGCCAATACGTTGGTTTAGTCGTGCGAAATCGTACACTCTGCGGCTGTAGGAGCTTTGCAACATCAAAAAGGACCTCGGAGGGATGCAAGTCCGGCTGAATTTCATTCAGTAGATGAATATCATCGGTAGATAAATCTGGAGGCAAGCGATGTAGCGTGCTGTTTTTAGGACTCATAAGTGATCAATACCCGCATGAGACGGAGTGAACCGAACCAACCTGATGCAGTGCTGCAACGTGACGCGATCCCCGCTAGTGCGTGCGACTGCGATCGCCTCTTGTAAAAGCTGAGAAATGCATGTTCAGTCAGGAAAAGCGGTTCTCGAGACGGTCGCGGACCTTGCGGGCTGCGGGATATTCCTTGCGTACATAGTGCATACGCACGAGGTTGAGGAGTGCGTGTTGTCGTATTCCTCTACGAACAGATCATGAATGTTAGATGACAAAGGAGGAAATTGGTACGTACGAATCGTTGTGATCATGGAAACGTTGTTCAAAGTATCTTCGTAAATTCTCGGGCCCTATGACATCGTCGCCGGTCGAGCGACCTTTTTCCCAACTGGGAGGACGTTAGATATCGCTGAAGGGGACCGTCTGGTACGAAACCCTACAGTTCCCATGGTTCTGAGCGAGCCGATGACTTCAAATCGGAGTTGGTTTTAAAAATCCAGATGTCGCCTGTGAGAGGATCCTTTTCCACAGGACTGTAACCAGCTTGTTGGTCTCTTGCACACCAAGCTTTGTAGTCTCGTTGTAACTGCATGACCCCATAAAATGAGAGCTTGATGAAGCTGACGAAACAGCGACGACAGAAGTAGCCAAAGATCGAGCGGCGTGCCTGGTTGACCCACTTGAGTTAGTTGATGCTATGACGTGAACGTGACAGGCATACGAGGACATTGGGCTGGTACCGAACGATTCTCAGTGGGACAGTCAAAGAGTCAAGTCATGTATGTACCTCGTCTTCAGCCTTTTCAACGAATATGGCGGGGGTACCTAGAAGATAACTAGATCATTAGTTGGCTTCGGTCTGTGTACGCGACGAACTGTGAAAAAAGTTGGTCAACTGATCTGCACTCGTGAGTTGGCTTGGCTTGCGGACTCTCGATCAGATGACTTGGAGGATACGAGATAGCTCGGTCCCTTACCACTGCCTCGAGAGCCACGAGGAGGTTCCGGACATTGGGGGAGTCCTTGTCTGGTGCATCTCGTAGTATCAACAGGATCTGCTGATGGGTTCTTGGTTGCACGACCTGGTGGAGTGAGATGAGTTGCGAACGAGCAGGGAATATGCTCACCTCGGATACTTCGAAGAGCAAGAAGCGATATATGAACAAGAGGAAGTCGGGCGGGAGATTGTTATGGAACTCTTTGAATACGAGAAGAAATATGGCGATGAGATCGATGTGGTGCGGACGAAGAACATGATGTACGGGCGGAGGAGTCCCTGGCTTGTAGTCCATCGTCGTCGGCGGGTGAGCGAACGAGGCGGGCCTACACAGGCGCGCAGATGGGAAACACCTTCCTCTTTCACCTCACGTCCTCCAAGACTAGCACTGGCAGAAAAAAAAAACGACCTGGAATGGGTCCCAAATCAAAGAAAAGAGTTGCACCAACAGCCCCAGCGGTAAATACGGTTTTGCGCTCATCCAGAGACTGTCGTTCACTCCTGTCACCAGCGTCCAGCGAAAAAGCAAAAGGTAACACCAGGCCAGTCGTCCAAGCGTGGTCTCGCAAAGTCCGACCGGAGTAAGCCAAAGGGAAAGGAAAAGGCTTTTGAGAGAGAGCACATCGCCATACCCGGCGCCGCCTCCGACGATGATCCCCACGATGACAGGCTTTCCGAGGGCGACGAGGCCTTGTTGGACGAGTTTGGCGACACCATCAACTTCCTCGCCGCCCTGGATCACCAGGGCATAGCAAAGTATTTCGTCCCTCTTAACACAGTCCAGCCCCAATAATGATTTATTCAGGAGCAAAAAGGAGACTGAACGCCTCCACCAACTCCACAAGCCCGTGCGCAAGCCCAGAGTCGACGATCTACCTTGCGTTGATTCCCATGACGAGGACTCGGAATCTTGGAGTACCGACATTGAGGATTCAGACGTAGAGACACAATCGGACAATGCCCTTTCCGACAGAGTAGATTCCGATGAACAGCCTCCAACGCTGGACTCTGATACCGAGATGCCATATGAGCGTGTCCCACGACTGCACAAACGTCCAGAACCAGAGACACATCGAATCATACCTGGTCTTCCAATCAAGCTTTCTGATGGCCGAATACAAGCTTCCGAAAAGGTGACCGTAGCGCCAGCTCAGATCGATGACGACGAAGATACGGAGGACTCTGTCCGATCTCAACCTCCGCCGGCAGTGGCTTCAACAGTGGAGGACGTAGCGACTGGTGCTCGCTTCGGCCGACCCGCTGTCGTAGACGTGATTGGGAATAGCTCACGCAAAGCTAGGATTCAGGGTGCAAAAGACCAAATAGCCAGTCTCTGTCAAGACATAATTGCCGACCCAGAAAACAGCGTCCGTCTGCCTTGATCGATATTTCCGTTTTCTCGTCTCATTCATCATTTCAGCTAGGCCTACTTCGTCGCTTGCATACCTTTTCTCTCGAGACGATCACGACCCCGACACGTTTGGAACCAATGAAAAATGATCCTGCAATACGCAAGCTAGCCATCCTTTCGCAGCTCGCGGTGTTTAAAGACATCATTCCTGGTTATCGGATAAGGACTCTGACGGACAAGGAAAAGGCAGAAAAGATCAGTCAGATGGTTGCCCGAACACGTGAATGGGAGCAAGGCCTTGTACTCGTGTATCAATCCTATCTCCGCGCTCTCGAAGCCGAACTCAAAGGTAGGCATCGCTTTGCGCCGCCTCGTGTTCCTGTTTTGAGCATCCATGAAGCCAAGAGTGACCTCGTCGATGTCGCCCTCAAATGCATGTGTACCCTTGCCACAGATGTCACACATTTCAACTTCCGGGGAAACCTTATGGCATGCATTGTGGCCCGGTTGAGCAAGAAAACATGGGATGAGGTAAGGTTCTCCCGAACATGCATCCATTTCGAGAGCCTAGATCGACTCGATCCCCAGTCATCTGATCTGTGTTTGAATACTCTGATCAGCATCTTCCGAAACGATCTAACCGGCGTACCTTCTCTCGAAGCCGTACAATTGTTGAACCGAATGATCAAAGAAAAGCATTTTAATGTGCACCCAGAGGTTCTCACATGTCTTTCTTACCTGCGTCTCAAGAGCGAGCTGGGCGTGCGAGCTTCGAACTCCAGGGTCGACAAAGAAGAGAAGACCAACACTTACCCCAAGGGAAAAACGGCGAGTCGCAGGACCATAGGTAAATCGACAGACCGACCCTATCTAAGCAAGAAGGCCAAGAAAGCTCTCAAGGAAAAGAAGCAAATTGAACGCGAGGTACGGGAGGCAGAAGCGGAAGTGGACAAAGAAGAGCGGGCTAGGACAGTGAGTGATGGAAGAGCCGTCCTTCTTCGATTACCTGACCAGTGTGGCAAAAGCATACGGAAACCCTGAAGCTTCTTTTTGTGTTGTACTTCCGAATACTCAAGAACCCCCGTCGGACACCTCTTTTACCGGCGGCCCTGAGGGGTATATCCAAATACGCGCATCTCGTTAACATCGACTTCTTCAAGGATCTAATGCAGGTTCTCAAGAGTCTCATTATGCGAGAATCTGATGTGATCGACTCAGATGACAAGGAATCACATAGTTTGGACCAGAACACAGATATACAGCATCGCTTGCTGTGCATCGTAACAGCGTTTGAACTTTTGTCTGGACAAGGTCTGTCTCACTCGGCACTTTGACGCGAAACATGCCTCTTAATTTTTTTCAACCAGGCGAGGCCTTGAATATCGACCTCAGTGATTTTGTCAATCATCTCTACTCCATCATACTGCCCATCAGCGGGCTGCTACAGATTGACGAATCACTGCCTACCACAGGGTGCCGAACAACCCATCAACCGACCGTCGCGGATATGTTGTTTCGGGCGCTGATGATCGTGTTCTCTCCGCGAACTGCGGGCAGCACTCTGCCATGGCGGTCTGCGGCTTTTGCTAAGCGCCTTCTGATTGCTTCGTTGAATTGGTCACCTGCTGTGGCGCTCCGCGTCCTGGATTTCGTTGAGAGTTTGGTCATGAAGGAACCCAAGCTTGAAGCGTTACTGTCCACCGATGATCGTCATGTGGATGGAGTGTACCTGCCAGAAGTAGAAGATCCCCAGCTTAGCCATTCGTTCGGAACATCGTTCTTTGAATTGTTGCAATTGCAACAACGCCACTATGATTCTCGAATACGAGAATCGGCCCGTAGGCTCTCTAGTTATACTAGGACGTAACGGTGATTAGACGTTCTATGGGTCCACAGTGACGTTACAGAATGTATCTACAGTACTTCATGTTGGAGTGGAGGATACAAAAACAAAGCGAGATCGATGAAGACGAAAATTAAATTGTGTACTAAAAAAGCCCAAACGTGGAGAAACAACAGTTCAAGGAAGACAATATCCAAGTTGAAAAAAAAAAATACAGGCGTCCAATGACGGCGAGTGGAGTGTCCGAGTAATGAGGACGGTCATGAAGGTCATGAAAGCAAAGAAGGCATCATGGATGCCGCCGAGTACGACGACGTGCCTGAGAGGGAGGTATCCGCGTTGATAGATGACAAAGCATAGGACAGAGAGGGCTGAGTAGGAAGGCTGGAGCGCGGTATGCATTGCCCTGGCATATGGGTATAGGTAGGCAAAAGGGAGTCGGCGTGATAAGCGGACTGTGGACTTGGTGTCCTTTCCGGGCGACTATGGTATTTTTGGATCCCGATGAGCTTCGCAGCAGGCATGCTTTCACACTGCCCTCTATCCAGATCGTAAAAGATGACTGCAAGGACCTCTTCGTTTACAATAATTTTTTGCACAATACAAGTCGGCGAGGCTATGATGGGCACGTGGTGAACATGAGGAGGGTGTGCAGACGGACGGGCGGAGAATTACTCACTGGAGTCAAGCCACCGGCTGCGACTCAGCGGTGAGTCAGGGAGAAGCAGCGTAACGCTCTCCAACTGATCGTTCCCGGTCGATTCCGCAGTCATCAGGGTACAATGGTTACTCTCGCGAGAGGTGCACTGGCCGCGTACGAGAATGGCAGTGGAACACCTAACAGTGGCAGAAGGCCGCATGGCGCATGTGACAGACCCTTGGAAGCCGTGTAGTGCTGGAAAGCATGGTACGTCAATCGGTGGAAGATGTAGCTTGATTCTCAGGACTAGTGCTGGGGGCGGCTGAGTAGAGGATATAAGAGCGTCGACAGGAATGGTGAGGGTGGGCATGCCCTCTGCCCAGAGAGAAAGCCTTGTGAATGCGGTGGGACATGGAGCGGGGTCAGCGGAGAACAAAGAAGACTCTATGAACAAGAGCGGGGAATCGGACAAGCTGGGCTGGTGAGAGGGCTCGGGTGAATAGTGTGAGGTGAAGTCGAACGTTTGATCGATGGCGGTATAGAGGGTACTCGGACAGGATTGAGTTGCCGACGGCCGACCGAGGTCGGAAGTCCAATAGGATGAAAGGGGGGAGAGTCGGCGGGGATCTGTGCGATGACAGTCGGACGCAGATAGCGACCGAACACGACGAGAGTCGTCGTCGAAACGGGACGGACGGATGCCGTGCGGATGTGGGAGAGTGAGTTCCGAGACGGAGCTTACTGTGGGGCTGGACCCGGAACAGAGGGACCGGGGCGGGCATGTTGAGGTAGCCGAGCCGCCAGAGCGATCGGATGCCGGAGAGTGATCATCGAAAAGGCCTGCGGGGGTGAGTAGATGGGCGTCGGGGGAATCTTCGGCCTTGACGGAGGGGAGGAGGGTGGTTTCGAGGAAGAGTTCCTCGCCACCGGCGACGAGATGGTATTCTGGAGAGAATTGGGGTTGAGGGAGGGGAGGGAGGGGGGGAGGGGGGCGTACCTGGCTCGCCCTTCCACATGTTTCGCAAGACCTGGATATGGCTTGCGACCTGTTTCTTTGAACGGTCGACGCCGTTTTTCTGGAGATAGTCGACGAGGAACTGGTTTCTCCAGCGGCTGCGGCCACGGGAGTAGGTTGCCCACGGAGACTCCCAGTAGTCGCGGAGGCCTAGATAAAGTGTGAGGAAGGGGAGCGGGGAGGGAGGGAGGGACGGGTACGGGCCTTGTACGAATATGCGCTCGATGTCCTCGGGCCAGACCTCGCTGGAGCCGTCCTTGAGGAGCTTCCTGTGCTTGCGCTGTGGTGTGAGGGACTTTGCTGGGTATTCCTGGTCGTATAGTGCGGATAGTCGTGATGGACGCATTGTGAGGGAGAGGACGGGGAATGGAGGGGATGAATTTGGGGAGGGTTTTATATGTGAGACAGGAGGAGAAGCGATACGGGATGAGATGAGGAGGCGAAGGCTAAAGATCCGGTTTGGCATTAGCGACCCGCTGGCTCGGATACGTCTAATTGAAAATGCCCTGGCATTGGCGAGATGCCGATCGGGGAAGTTCGTGGGAATTTGTGCCTGTTTGCAGCAGTCCAATTATCACGTCACATCTCGTCACAAATTAGAGTTCAAGTCTGCCATGCGGAAATGGAAAGTGTCCAGCGCTCCGGCCCGGGTATCGGAGTCTCAATTTCACCGTCGCCGCTCGAATCTCAGAACATGGGCGGGGTCGGGCGTCGGCGTCGGTGGCAAAGGGCGGCCCATGGCGGAGACACGTCAGTGGTTGCGGCAGAACGCGGCGTCGTACGAGGACCGGGAGCGGGTCTGCGCCGATATCGAGTCTGCCATCGCCCGCTTCCCTCCCCTCCGACCCAAATCGGACGTGTACAGTCAGTCTCGCTCTTCATTAATATTCATTATCATATTCGACGTTGATCGTTCATCCCCTCCCGCAGCCTACGACGACGGCCGTGCACAGCTCCTCCTCTGTCTCCACGGTCTCCTCCCCATCTCCTTCAAGGGCACACCCTACAATATCCCCATCGCGATCTGGATCACAAAGGACTACCCTCGCCACCCCCCGATCTCCTATGTCGTCCCCACCCTCGACCTGCTCGTCCGTCCGAGCAAACACGTCGATCTCAGCGGGAGATGCACGATCCAGTACATCCACGATTGGCACAAAAAGCCCGAGGTCCGTTGCTCCCCTCCGTCCCAATCCAGCCCCCTACTGACCTCGTCCAAGCCCTGCAATATCCCTGCTTTGCTCCAAGCGATGCAAGATCATTTCTCCCGTGCCCCCCCTCTTTACGCCAAATCCAAGTCGTCTAGTTCCCGTCCAGCCCCACAACCACTCCCCTCCCCTCCATCTCACCCACAATCCTCCTCGGCTTCCCAGCCCTTGTCGCTTCCCCAATCTCGCCACAATGATCGCCCAGCATTGCCACCGAAACCCATCTCATCCCAGGCGCCTGTCTTGCCCCCACGCCCTATCGCTACCCCAGCGACATCTCCCCTTGCTTATACACAGGTATGCCCATTTTACTCTAAAACGCTTCCTCAATCATGATCGGACACACATGTCACAGATCGACTTGTACAATCGGCCGCCGCCGCCTCTGCCCCAGCAACCTCGTGCAGATATCCGTCCACCCCAATATCAGCAATCGGTACTTCCTCCGCAGGGCTCGTATACTAGCGACGGAAATACTGTGCGATCAACCATCGAACAGTCTAGAGAATCATCCTCTCCCACAAGTCCTAATTACCGCCCTCCAATACCTCCGGACGCCCTTTCAACCGTGCCTTCCCAAAATCCATCAACTCCGCCGGCCCACGTACCGCCCCCGGTTCCAGCCCCGGCTTTCACTCCGTCCACCCTCCATGTACAGCCTCCAACACAAGCTCCCCCTCCAACAATCCCGCGTCCGAACTTGCTCGATGATGAATCCCCTGTACCACAGCCTCCTGCGGCTCCAGCACCGCCACGCCCTCCGAACCCAGAACTGCTCCAATTGCATGCCCACGTTCATGACAAAATACGATCAGAGTTGTCTTCCCTATCCCAGCTTACCCTCTTGGAAGCCGATCGGCTGCGTGCTCAGCAGGCGGATCTTCTTGCCGGCGAACCTGCTATCCGTGATGAGATGGCGCGACTCGAAGCTGTCAGCGATGTTTGCCGTAACGTCGCAGCAAGGTTGCGGAGCACTGTTGAACAAGCAGAACGGAACCTGACCGACTTGCGCCGAAAGGGCGACCCGGAAGTAGATGAATTAGTCTGTTCGACCAGCATCGTTCACAACCAGCACGTATCTGTTCCTGCAATCTGTCTTTTGTTCGGTCACCACTCACCGACGTGGACTCTTCCCATTCATGCTCAGGTTGATCAATTTAGTCGCAGAAGACAATGCGATCGAAGATACTATTTACCATTTGCATAGGGCCTTGAACACTGGGCGTATCGATCTAGAACGTTTTTTGAGGGTGAGGGTTATTCTTTTCATTGATCACATGTTTCTCATATCCCATTCCGTCGCTCAGACGACCCGCGTGCTCGCAGAAGAGCAATTCATGAAAAGGGCGCTCATCGAGAAGATCCAGATGGGGATTCCGATGGGAATGAGCTCGCCCTATTCCTAGTCACATTCGGGGTAGCAACCAAACGTGACAAGATCCAGATGCCTAGACTGGATCTTATGGGGTGCTCGGCGACGTAGTTGCCATATGCGCCATGTTCTGGACCACGCTATTGAACCTCGAGCTCTATCTGGGGTTGACCCTCGCAAGCTGTAGTGATGTGAGCGGCGCTGTGCTGCGGTTTGAAAGACTTCCTCGTGATTGATTGGTGGCTGCAATTTGTTCCTGAGATAGTACGCCATCCCGTCAGCAGAGACAGGCAGTGCTTCTGGCAATTGTTCCATGTCCGGATCCGGATCTTCCAACAAGGTTCCGAGTGGGAAACGACCATACGGCGTATCGGTTCATCGAACCATTTTCATTACTTTTCACGACCAGAAGTTCACTATACTTTGAAAACGGCAAACATGAATGTTTCCAAGCGCGACAGAATGACAAACTTGGCTATCGCGGGTCAAGGGGTTTCTGTCAGTCAATATAAATGAACGCCGAAGCATTCGCACCAGGAAAGCAGATCAGGCGACATGGCCTTCACCCTTTTCCGTCTCAGTTTGTACCCTCTTCCGATACTCTGGTCCCCTTCCCGTGGTTCCTACCCACCTCCACACGCGGTGTTCATCGCCACCTTGTACTTCTTCTAGGTTGACCCTGACGTTCGCGTTACCCTCTACAACGCGTTCCACCTGATCCCATAGCCTTTTCCTGACGGATATTGAATGTTGCTCTTGGAGAATGAGATCGCGGAGTTGAAGAGACGACAGGTACGGGTGAGGTGCCGTCACCGGATCCGTATGGTGTGCAAGTTCTTGGTTACGCAACGTATCAAGGGCAATTTGAACTAGTTCCGCGACACGTTTGTTCTCTTTTTGGCGTTGGGCGCGGGACCGCCTGAGGGCATAGATCATGCATGCGCTGGCAAACAATACTGAATGGCGACGTCAGCAACTGAGCAACGAGCACAATGTAGTATTGTTACCGAAAACAGTCGCTCGACATTGTAACCACACCTCTCGGAATCTCACAGTGAGCTTGCAATTCAGGGTTAAATTGGCAGTCTTGTGGGCCAGATAGCGATGTCCACTGAAGCAAATTTGGTGATGTGACAATCGGGATCAGATAATTTGTGATCGCCAACTCACGACATGTCCTCCCCAAATACAACACTACCCCACTCAACAAGTTGTTGCATAGCTTCATTAAAGGTGTCGTCAAAAGTTTCGAGAAGGTGTGGCTGCCGAGCCGAAAATATCATTTACCGAGCATCGGAGACGACAACTGGACATACCGTGGTTTTCTTTTTCATCATCTCTCGCAAGACTTCCACCTCCAAACCCCATTTTCTAGCTTCACCTCCTTCACTATCGGATATCGTCACCTGGCCTTCCTCACCGCCGGCACAGACTCTTCTCCCACGTTCCTGGCCAAGAAGGGCTTCGATCGCCTTCCCCAAGGCGCCAATATTCCTCTTTCGTCTCGGATCTTCAATACAATGAGGTGGGAATGCAACAGGGCCCAACCCGGGTAACCCATCGGCCACCTCAGAAATGAAGGTCCAGACTAAATCGACAGGAGCTGATGGAGCGGCCCCGAAAGGTGACAACAAAGCAAAAATGGGGTGCAGACGTAGTAAGTTCCCACTATTGCACGTTACCGTGTGCTGACTGCACGATGCATATTCTGGACAAGGTGTGCATGTTGATGGGTGTGGTAAGGGGATCAACGAAAGCAGTGGGCACGGTGTTCCATCTTTGGCAGTGATTGCATCGAAGAGCACCGATGGTATATCCATAAAGGTCCGATTGGCTCGAATGCATGGTTCTATTGCAGAAATATGAGCCTGGAATTCCCGCAAAGCTCGACTGCTATTCGACCCCGCGTCGCAAAACCCAATGGACGCAGATTGCCTCTTGTACTTGATGACAATGCTTGAAAAAACAAGGAAGCAAATCGCATACAGGAATGTCAGTAGATAAGACCTCGATTTCGCGCGAGGCTCATGTTGGCTAACGATGGCATTCGGGGTATACTGAGAGGTCGATGCCACCTGTTCGTTAAGCTCAGATTCTTCAATCTTGAGCTCTGGAACGCTCACTGGCGGCGCTGCAGAGTCGAAATCGCGATCCGCGACTCCTGAATCCACGTCTGGAACGCGAGATTGTGGTAGCTGTTCCGGTGCCAAAGACGAGCTAAACTGATGACTCTGGGGAACGAATGTCGCTCTCTTTCCGGGCGGTGACCATAGGGGTGGCTGACGTGGGATGTCCAATGGGAGTTGTGGCTCGAACTTGGACTGGGGCGGTGATCGCGGAGATGATTGGGAGAAAGGTGGTGCTTTGATTGGAGATGATGGAGGCGAAAGGTGCGGAGGCGCTGACATAGAATGGCGAGATTGCTTGTGAACAGCACTTTTGCGCGTCGTTCTGCGAACGGGGGATGGTCGGATCGGCGACGAAGATTCGGCACCAGACTGGAAAATGTTGTTGTCTTCCCATCCACTGTCGTCTGCCAACTACGGGTGGCGAGGTCGATTCCGTGAGTTACAGCACAATAAAGCCATAGAACGTACTGATATTCGGCGTGTTTGAGAATTGTCCTGACAGTTGTGCGTCAGTGTCATTCAATGAGAAACAAAGCCGAATAGCCCTCACCTCTTTCCTTCTCGTGGCCTTCCGAGCCGGTGGTTCTTCTTCTTCTGGTTCGCTTTCTTCGACAAGAGTGGGTACATTAGCACGAGTTTTCGTGCTTGGAATCCTACCCAGGTCCGGTTGAGCGGATGAACGACGGCGCTTGGGCTAAAGACGAGCGTCAGTCCAGAAAGGGGGGATCAGATCCTCATTAAGCCTACCGGTTCTGGTCTTTGCGAGAGTTCGTCATCCTCTGGGGCGCGGGAGAGTCTCCGTGAGGAGCGCCTCTTTACCTGGACCATGATGAGCCAAAACAATTAGGAATGGAAATTGGCCACCTTCGTATCTGCATTGAGTGGTCGGCCAGTTAGGCCATCTGTAATGCCATCATCACTGGCAATACTATTCTCCCGCTTCAGCCTCTCTTTTCGAAGCTTTGCGACCTTTGGTCTGATTTCGTCAAGGAACAACTGCACGAGTTTCGCTTTGGTGTAGGGAGTGGGATATCGGATCCGGTGGTGGGTGAGGACTCCTAGTAGCTGAGACACAGTCAAAGTGTTTGGATCAAAGCCATTGTCGAGATAGTCTCCCAGGCTGATGATTTGCGTTGCGGTCAAGGACCTCGACATCGTGGCCAACGTCGAGGAAGATCCAAGAGCGGCACGTCGCGGACGGTGCCCTTGTCACACACCACGATCATGTGACAAAGGAGGTATTTACTTTTGTTTATTACCTTGCTTGCAAGGTCAAATCTGTCAACCCCCTATGTGATATCGACAACAGGACCAAAATAACGACGATGACAGTGAGAACGGCGTGAATTCTATTTGTAGAGAGAAGACTAGAACGACGCCGGGAAGACAGAAAGTAAAATGGGAAAGTAAAATAAGCCAGTAAAATAAGGCTGAAAAATATGGTCGTCAACGCGAACAGAAGACGATGTAGTAATTCGTCGACGGTCGTGCTATGAGAAGAATAAAAAGTGAGTCTGGATGAAGAGTACGATTCTGCGACGTCGTGAATGATGGTTATCCGCACTCGCGTGAGATGACGCCAAGGATACATGATTTTTTTTCGTGAGCTGTGACGAGCGGTGACAGGGACGGAGACATGTGGTGACGGAGATGGAGTCGAGAGTGACGGAGATGGATTCAGGGGTGGGGATGGGCGGCAGCGCGATGCGCTGTCCGGCTCCACGAATTGTCCTGGGCCAATGGTGAGCTGCTTTCCCGGGTCAATAGTCGCACTACGACGCATGCAGCAAATGCTACAGGCCCAGAAACTAGGAGAAGGACGACGCCGCCAGAGCATGATTGGTGGGGCATAGCCACGGCAGCGATTGTGCAGGGGGGGACACAATTGTGGGGACGTAGTCCGGCAGCAACAATTGGCCAAAGTAGGACCTGACCACTGGGGCGTAGCCACGGCAGCGGTCAGGCGGGACTCGAGGCTTGAAGAGTCACTGCGGACGCAACTGGTGGGGACGTAGTCCGGCGGCAGCAGTTGGTCGGCAAAATGAAAACTCGAGCGCGAGCTGCGCTACTCGATGAGCCAGCAAGTGCGGGATGTGGCGCGAAAGAAAGACGCGCTGCGCCACTTTCCCTCGCTTGTCCAAAGACATTGTTCCGGCGCTTCACTCGTGCCTCACTACGCGACAGAGCTACCCCCTCAAGTAGCCGATCACACATCGCGCCAAGACCGTGATTATTGTTAACACTAAAGTAGTGCTGATCTGACCATCTATTGCTGTTCCGTCCGAGACACCATGGTGAGGTCGGCATAGCAGTTGTCCAGAGGGCGACAAATGTGTACATTTCATAGCTACTGATCATGCGAGACACAGAATATACATGGTTATACATGATTCGCGAGCCCGTGGTTCATGGTGCAAACTTTGGTCGGAATGGTCCCGACGGCCCGAACCAGTTGCCACCGATCTGACGTATCGAATGTATTAGAGTTGTATCTGCCAAAAGTAATCCTAGGGTTTACCATCAAATTCCAGTATGCCCACGGAAATAGGTCCTGCGAAATCGCGTGAACACCTCAGTCGTACTTGTCTCAGCGGAGATCTACTGGTACATACCCTCTTCAAATGGTAGAAGAGCCTGGATACCGGCTGGTCATCATCACACTGAAAGGAACCAGAAATTAAAAGGCTGACCTTCGTGGCCGTGTCTGGTCACCGAGGAAACCGGAAAACGTCTCATTCGGCTCTAAACCATACTTGAACTCGGCCAGCATTAATTCACCGTATCCTGTAAGGAGCTGCAAGAGAGGTCAGAACGATGACACACGACCCAGTCAAATGGTGGGCGGACCGGACAGCTCGTATAGCCATTATATCTGGCATTGCTAATACTCCCCTTGTCCATCACAGAAAACAGATTCTCCGTGAGAACAGGTACCTGTGACGTAATAGCTGCCGCCGTCTTGCTAGTCGGTAAGGAAGCACAATCCCCTACTGCAAAGATGTTGCTGAATTCAGGCATTACATGTTGAAGTGTCGTAGGATTGACTTCTACCCATCCTGTAGCGTCAGCAACCGGCGAATTTTTGATGAAATCCAAGGGTCCCATAGGCGGCGTCGCGTGTAGGATTGAATATTCACGATCAACAGTGGTGCCATCGGCTTTCTTGAAGGTCGCCTTGCGGTTTGGTACATCGACCGCAACGAGATTGTGCCCAAACTCGCCGCCAACTCCCCGTTCAATCCGTAGGGCCTCTAGCGCATCCGAGTATTTCTTCACACTGAACATTGATGGCATTCCCGTCATAAATGTGACGTTGACGTCGTTGCCCCTGCCAGATTTTCTGTATCGATCCCATGCCATCCACATTATCTTCTGAGGAGCTGAGAATTACTTTAGTAACCAACATATCACTCCTCGGAAATCTTGAAAAGTACCTCCAGCACATTTGACAACACCTGCCGGTTGAGTGAATATCGCATTTCCATACTGCAAAGAATCAATGTTTTCCCAAGTTTTGTCACATGTATCAAAAGAGTAAATGGATGATACGCCAGAGGTAGGGTCGATAAGAGCCTGTGACAAGCCTGTGATAGCATCCCAGTTAATCTTCAAACCCGCGGCGATCACTAGCGCTTCGTATGTTATCGAGCGACCTGCTGAAGTTGTCACAGACGACGTCGCGGGAGAGAACGTGGCCACGTTTTCTCCGATATGTGCAATATGAGGCGGGAATAGTGAAGCAAGGGGGCGCCTGAACTCATGTTTGGAGCGGAGCCCTGCGGCAACAAGGGTCCTTGAAACAATGAGAGGCGGATTACTGCAGGCAAGGGATTGGGCTTACCAACCCGGCTAAGCAGAAAGAGAAAAGTAAAATGGTGAGCTTAGACAATGAAGTCAGTCCCCGCACACATCTTACTTGGTAATAGTGGAACTGGGCGTCATCGAGAACCACGATATCACCGTGGTTCAGAGGCTTATCTGCCGCCAAAAAACGGTTGTAGATTTGATTTGCTACAGATAATCCTCCAGAACCTAGATGTCTCAAGTGGTATGTCCAACGAATGGATTATCTGAAAGGGACCTACCTCCACCAACGACGACGACCTTGAACTTGTCCTTAGTAGCTGTACTCGCAAATCGGACGTGCCGAGCTGCCTGCTGCAAGAGACGAGTAGATGTATGGCCAGTGAACATTTATGGTTGTGAGAGCAGAATAAACAAAGGCAAGATATGGAATATTTTTCCCCTTGCCCACGATTCTTATGATCCAATTCGTGGTAACAATCGCAAGAATGACGAAATCATAGCATGCTTATCCGACCGGTCTTGTTGTGCGAATTACCCACCGTGGTGACGTACGTTTCAACAAGTGTCCTTGCGAGCTGTGCGACGTCCGCATCCCTCATGATTATTGGTTGCCCAGAGTTTCCAGGCTCAGAGACCATTCCCTCGTTGTCCAACCGCCTGATTTCTATAACATAGATGAAAAACATGAGTTTTGCTCTTAGAAGCAATGTCTTAGCTCATCCGTTGCCTGGGCCGCCATCATTATTAAGTCGTCTGACAAGTGGTCATGCCTCGAGGCCTCAAGGGTGCTGACCTTGTTCTGATGCGAACCTCCCCGAGCGAACACCATCGGAAAGCATTCCTGCAGCAACTGTGCTGGACGAATGGATGGAGAATTAGACAGTCTAGCAGCTAGTGGCAAGATCTGAGAGACCATGTGACAACTCTTGACAGCGGAGTTATGCCTGCCAGTGGGCCGTTGCCAGCCTGTCCAGCTCCTCTTGCTTCCATGCTCGCAAAATTCATGGACAGCAGTTAGTCGGAAGTCCTAGCCTTAGACTACAACCCAGCTACCATGTTCCAACTTGAATTTAAATTAAATTGTTTACCAGTTCACGAGTGGCATATAGAGTTAGTCGTATAGGCGGTTATGTACACTTGTAAGTGCGTTGCCCGTGGTGTCGTTTCAAAGCGGCTACATACCACAACCATCATTGAGTGTCGGAATCGTTCCGTTGCACCATACAATATACTCATCTGTATAATCTTAACCCCTTAACGAACCCTCTGTTGGGACGAGAATGGCCACTCAACCGGGACAAGATGCCAAGTTCTTCCAACGTGGAAAGATCGAGGTACATTAGGTCAATTGGGGTGCACTGAACACCGTAGAGCTGCTTTTACCCAGGAATTTCGCGCCGAGCTTCAGGCTGCAGAAGCAAAGGACAAGAAATTCCAGAAACGAAGGACGGTTCTCAAGAAGATCGTCGCAAACATAACCATGGGCAACGACAGTACGTGAATCGATCAATGCACACCTATCATCTTCAAATGTGTCCGTTCATTAGTGTCGCCACTCTTTCATGACGTTGTCCAGTGTATTGGTACCCCTCTGCTTGAGATAAAAAAGAGTAAGTACCATAGTGCCCAACGTTCGATTCTACCGAAAAGTCAACTACATTGCAGTGGTTTACCTGTACCTGGTCAGCTATGGTCGATCCAAAACAGAGCAAATACATATCGTCATTCCGAGCTTTCTACAGGTATCGCTGCGTATGTTTTTGTCGAACCCAGGCCCACATTTCGTTTCTAGGACTGCAACGATCGCAATCCCCTCATCCGGGCACTCGCCATACGGACAATGGCGTACATACCCATTCCCGTAGTAACGGAAGCGCTTAGTGAACAACTACGACATTGCATCAAGGATCGGGACCCTTATGTACGCAAGACGGCTGCAATCTGCGTCGCGAAACTTTACGCTGCCGATCCCAGGAAAGCAGAACGGGCAGGGTTCGTTGAAATGCTCAGAGATATGATGATCGATACCAATGCAACAGTTGTCGCAAACGCCGTAGCTGCGCTCTCGGAGATTGGAGATCGCCAGGATGGTGTCATTTTCCGCTTGAACTTGCCCATAGCGAATAAACTAATCGCCGCGATTGGTGAGAGTTCAGAGTAAGTCTGTTCGTACTGTATTATGGGTCTCGCTGATCCGGGATCAAGGTGGGGGCAGATATACATACTGGATTCTCTCCTACGTTACGTCCCGGAGCAGCACGCCGACGCGGAAATGATGGCAGAAAGGGTGATTATACAACTACAGCACGCGAACTCGGCTGTGGTTTTGACCACCATCAAAGTTCTCCTGTATTTCATGAATTACATGGAGAATCGAAGACTCATCGACCACATCTGCAAGAAGATGGGTCCGCCATTGGGTAACACGGTGGCTCTTTCTAGGCTTACGAGGACTGATTGTTGGGGTCCCCTTAGTCACGCTACTGTCTTCCGGTCCAGAAGTTCAATACGTCGCACTTCGCAACATTTTGCTCATCATCCAACGGAGACCTACTGTCCTGAAAAATGACGTTAAAGTCTTCTTTTGCAAGTATAACGATCCGATATATGTTAAATTGGCAAAACTGGAAATTATGTACCGACTTGGACGTGAAGAGAATGCAAGAGAGGTATTGGCAGAGCTCGAAGAGTAGGTGTCTCATTTATTCCCAGGGGTAAAATATTTGATCGTGGACTATAGGTACGCGTCGGAAGTAGACGTCGACTTTGTTCGCAAAGCTGTGCGGTCGATAGGTCGGTTGGCCATCAAGGTCGAGGCAGCAGCGGATATGTGTATCCAATCCCTTCTTACTCTGATCGAGACTAAAGTTTCGTATGTCGTCCAAGAAGCCGTGATTGTGACCAAAGATATTTTCAGGCGTTACCCGGGCAGATACGAGGGCATCATCCCGAAGCTCTGTGAGAACCTCGATGCCCTGGAGGAGCCTGAGGCCAAAGCGGCTATGGTGTGGATACTGGGACAATTTTCAGATCGGATCGATAACGCCGATGAACTTTTGGATGACCTGGTGTACAAGTTCCTGGAAGAGACCGTCGAGGTGCGTGGTTGATTTGATAACGCCATATTACTATGGTTAAGCGGCTTTAGGTTCAACTTGCGCTTCTGACTGCCGTAGTCAAGCTATTCATTTACAAATCTTCTTCGGAAACCGCAAAGGCGCTGGTTCACAAGGTGCTGAAGTGGGCCACCGAAGAAATAGACAATCCCGACCTGCGCGATCGGGGATTCATGTACTGGAGAATGCTTGCAATGAACCCGACAGTGGCTAGTGAAATTGTCCTTGCAGAGAAGCCCCCTATAACAACGGATTCAGACCGAATGGACCGCGGTGCACTTGATCAGTTGCTACTGCACACAGGTACACTTGGCAGCATCTATCACAAAAACCCAGAGGTCAGTACACGCGCATAGGTCGTTTACTGGTGTCTGACGTATGGCGCAGACTTTTATTCGAAATGCAGCTGGAAGAGCATTGACAGACAGCCCTGCGCTTAATGCTAACTCCAGAGCAGTTCTCGTCCATCTCGCACGCCCCCAACTTCCGACCACCGCCATTACTGTCGCTGGCCCTGGCCCTATTGAACCACATACCCGTAATCAACTTACTGATGCTTCTCCTGATGCGCCGCGATCAGAGCCCAATGTGCCATCGCAAAGGGCTAACCTACTGGTAAATGATAACTCGCCAACGGCGGAAGGCCGTAACAGTGCTGGTGATGTTCTTGGGTATGAAGACGCGGAAGCTGGTGTTGACGGGGACGATGACGATGACGACATCGGTAATAATCGGGTCGCGGATCCATACGCAAACCTGGATGGTGCATTTGGAGGGTATCTGGCAGACCAGCCTCATCCCATGGTCGGGCGCCAGAGGGGTAACAATGACTTGGATGACCTATTGCTTTAATCAAATCTTCTCGACAGGAAGCACCAGTGATCCTTCCGGTTTTATTAGGAGGACCTGGGCCTGTATGCTAGCGTCCTCTTAACAATAGTAGCTGTGTCTTGTTCGTGTGGTATGTAGGACACAGGTGGACTGTTGGTAAAGAAGTGTGCAGAGGTTGAGCCAAGTCCAACGTGAGATAGCACATCGAGTGAAGATGGGATACTGGACACTGTCGGTCATATCTGGTAGGCATCAATGCTAGAAGGGACGCCGCTTCCTTGGTCGACTGGCACCTTCACAAATGGAACATTCCGGGTCGACAGGTACTGACGTCAGGTTCAGCTGAGCATTAGGTGAATTTTGTCTGCAACAGCTGCGAAGGCATTCTTGGGTCGTAGAGAATTATAGTGCTAGAACTACAGATCGGAACCAGAAACGCTAGATTTTGCAGAACCACCTACCTCTCCTAGACCATACATCCGACGATGGAAACTGATACGGACGATCTTCGCATTCCGCGAAAGGTTATCGGGTAAATTACCGTCGGGGGTATGGGTCACCACGGATGGTGTACCGGCCTGTATGACCTGGATTGGTACGTTATATGCCCGACTAAGTGCCAGGATCTCCGGCTCTCCACCCCATGCAGCAGTATCTCTGATAGCCAAACAATATTGTTTAAATTGCCGTGCATCCATGAGTCCGTTATTCTCGGTTGCCCCGACGCCGTCTTCTCCGGAGATTGACGGTAGGAAAGGAAGGAAGTCATCGGGATGCTGAGAGAGATAAGTAGAGGCTGTGGCACGGAGTGTTGCGTAATCTGCTCCGTTAGGTGGCAGGATATTAAGGAGAGCGAGCTGGTCAGCAATCGCGGAGAACAGACAGTGGCCGTCTGGATTAATCTGTAGCACGCAGACCTTGCATTTTGATCGGAGGAAGACTAGCGTAAGGTACCAACCTCGTGAATTTGCACGGCGAGCTCGTCGCACGTCCGTTTTATCGACGCTGCTTCCTGCTTTATCTCGCGATCAACTTGCGCATCCGTGTCAGGATTCGAAGGTGCCAAGTTCTGAGCTAATGCAGCCGCCTTTCGTGCCTACACGAGTCTTGAGGTGAACTCAGTCTTGTGTATCATTCCACGTCCCACCCACCTGCCTCGCAAGATGTCGCACCTTGGAGTTCTGCTTCCTGGAACCAGATTCAATCATTTCGTCAACCTTGTTCACAGGAGTATCCTGTGGTTCTGTGACCGATTCTTGTTGGGATTGTTTATCCCTCGAGTCGAGCTCGGCAAACAGATCATGCATCACCTCGTCATCAGGTAGAGACGATGCTGGTGGAAATGCGTCTGTTGGCGTGGCTGATGTAGATTTCTTTGACTTGTTTCGCTTTGAGCTTGGCATTTTTCCGGGGAAGAGCTTCAAGTTCTCCCTTCTAATGGATGTGTTGGAGTGAGGAGTCCTGTGGCTATGTAATGTGGTCAGTGCTAGACGTACAGCCACTGCCGATCATAGTAGTGCGCGCCGATTGTTCGCTTGTTGGATGCTGTCTCTTTCGCCGCCAGTCCATCGAACCCAATAGTCAGACCTCTTCGATATATGGACACCACAACCTTGACCTGCACTGAAAGTGCATCCAAATTGGGCTCACTTTTGACCGAACTCTCATCCAACCCCAGCGAGGAATCGTGGCTCAACGTCCAGCTCATTTGCAGATATCTCGCAAACTTGCTGCGCATCAGAAATGGAACAGGTTGGTAGCATATCTTGCCATATTGAAATGATGATATCGACCCCATCCCAACAGAGGATAATCACACAGCTCTAGGAAGAAGTTCTTTGCCACAGGATCTCACCTCCCTTCTGTCCAAAGCACTCGACGGATCACCAGTTCCAAATGATACTCGCGCCACCACTGTACTCGAAATACTTCGTGTCAGCGCCAACCTATGCGTTGAACATGGTGGGCTCAACTGATTCTTCAAGAATACATGTGCCATATTCAGTTTATTTCACTCAGACCAGAATAGAGGACAACTGTCGGAGGCTGGTTTTCCCCAGGCAATTGTATCGCTACTTGAAGGCTATGCAGATCAACTACCGACTCAACCGCAAGTTAACCCTTTACCACTATCCATCTCCCACCTGCAGGTCATCAAGACTGCCGTCGGTTTTCTACTAAATTCATCTCTCGGCTATGGTATGTCTACACGTTTCGCCGACGCGATGCACACTGATGTTCAGTTCATCCGTAGAACCAGTCAAGTTCCGACTCACATCTCTCGAAATCGCTATGACACTTGTCCGCTTATCGTCTGCGATATACCCCGCCGGTGCCTGGATGAGAGGTCCAACAAGTCTATTTCCGACGGAGTCTTGGACCCTTCGTATCGGGCTCTCCAATTGGACTTGGAGGCTCATCACCGAACTCAGGGACGATGGTCAGTTCGTTCAGCGAACCTCAACGACCCTCGCGTCTGACCGTACCACAGCACATCCGCTTTTTGACACCAATGTCCTCCCTTTCCTCATTCAGCCATTGATCGCTTTCACGCCACCATTACTAACTGCCCCACCCCCTCCAGATTTTGCGCAACCCTCACAGCTCAGGACATCTCTATTGCACGCTGATTTTGATCTACTCTCAGAAGCATGTTCGAACCTCGAGTCTCTCGCACTAGACGTTGAGGACATTCGATTGTCCCTAGCTCGCGGGTTTGTATTCCCTGCAGAACATCAGAACGTTCCATGCCTGTCTGCGATGCTAGACTTCATTGAGCAAGGGAGTTATGCACCACTTTGGTATGTACAACACGAAACCAGTCTGGACGACGGCGAGGTTCGGAGCCAAGAAAAGGCTTTCGATGACTGTAAGGCCGCGGCAATCAAAGCAGTGGTTGAAGTATCTGGGGAAGAAAAAAACACGGATGTACTTTGTGACGACTTGGAAGAAATATACCCCGGTGGTAGATTCGTTTCCCGTATGGTCAATTGGATTCGGGCTTTTGTTACTTCGGGCAACCATGGAAACCTTAGGGATGACTTGGTGATATGCGCGACTCTTGCCCTCGGAAACCTGACAAGAAGAGGTGATCATATCGCAACGAGATGCCTCTACTTAGATGCGTTGCTGATCATTTGACGCTTGCAGAATCCCACGCGACCTTGTTACTATCCCCGCCACATAACATCGCTCAGCTACTGTCCTCGGAAGCTCTGCTCTCCCCAGCAACGGACCTCAAGTTGAAACATGGGGTGATCGGCCTGCTCAAACATCTTTCCCAGTCATCTGTTCAATCTGTCTTCAATCGTACAGCTCTGAGCAATGCTGGAATAATCGAGCGTATTGTGGCAAGCGGCGTTTGGGACGACCGCGGTGATGTCATGGCAGACATCGTGCAAGTCAATGCCATCGGCGTCGTAAAGCACCTCTGCAACAATAGTAGTGGGTCTAGTCTGCTTACCCAACTCTTCCTCTTCCTAACGATTTCTCTTCCTAACGATACATTCGACACAAGTCGACAATTCATTCGCCGTCATATTGCCCTCAGATAGCGCAACCGCACCAATGTCAGGACTCTCGCAGCTTCTTACCTTGATCAAGCGATCCGACACGGTCGCCATTAAGAGCGAAGGTACACGCATTATCGTCAATCTCATTAAATCACTTTGGTCGAGTGATCCCACGATCGAACAACGGGACGCAGAAGAAAATCAGACAAGACAACAGAAAAGGGAACGCGCAATACAAGCACTGGTTACAATGCCATGTGTTGACGCCCTTGCCGCGCTCGTCGGTAGAAGCGCAAAATATCCAATTCTCATCAATGAGGCCATCGTTGCGCTCAGTCTGCTGAGTACTCACCGGGATGGTGGTAAGTTCATTGTATCGATATGCATCATCATTGTACTCACTTATGTTAGGCCAGTTGGTCTTGCGCACTCTTCTAACACCCCTCCCAAATGAGATAACACATCGAGCCCCAGGTTCTGCAGCGATGTCGACAGTAGCGTCAACCAGCAGCGAGACAGGATCTCCTATTATCACTTCTCCTCCTGCGCGCAGTCGTGCTCCACCTCAGAGACGTCCTCTCGACCTTCTTTCGAATATCCTTCGTAACGGTAGTAGCGACGACGCTTCCAGTCCCAGACAACCAGAGATGACCTCATATCCTGTCGAGCTTCGCGTCAATATCTGCGCTTTACTCGGACAACTGGGGAAGCGAACGGCTGGAGAGGAATTGGAAATGGTTAAGGATAATACAAGGTCTATCCTGGAGGACCTATCAAAACCTAACTTCACAGGCAAAGAGAATATGCTAGCAACTGCAGCGAAGAAAACCCTTGATATGTGGACATGATACAGGTGGTATATAGGGGGGAACGGATGCTAGTATTTTGTGCGTGCATGGCCCTATGAATGTAGTATTAGTGTTCTAGATCTTGTTGTAGACGTGTTCGGGTAGTCTGGCGACCAGCCCGTTTAAAAGAGGCAATGCGCAAGGCAAACCGGGTCTGGTAAATTTGGGAGTGGCGCAAGGGGCAGATTGGTCATGCGCAGGGGTTGGAGCGAGCCGGAGGCGAGCCGAGAAGCTCCCAAGGGTTGCGAGTCGGAGTCAGGATTTCGTCCAAAAATGGTAGTGTACACTTTACTACACTTTGTTTGTACAGACCCTAATCATATGACCGAACTTGCTCGGACCTGCCGTTTTGCCGAGTCGGAGTCGGAAATTGAAAGATAGGTTAAGTGCACTTTTTTGGATCGCTTAGATGCTCACCAGCCAATGAGAGGGCTTCAAAATTCTCATACAGACCGTCAGAGAGTCGTCAAGCGATAACGTTACTTGTCTGCTTTGCAGATGCAGGTCGTTATTCGTCCTTTGGTCCAGGCCCCCGCGTATGTACGAATGAATAATGATCGCTAAAAACGTTCACACAAATCACGAATCACGGCGGACATTACTTACGACGTCTGCTTACGTCCAGTCCCCCTGACAGGACAGGGTCACTGGCTTGTCACCCTCCTCAGGAACTACACCGACCCTTCCTCCATATAAAACCGATTCTAAAAATTCCTGAGACTCCGACCTAAAGCTACATTACACGTCGAGTTACGAAAAAGTAGTAAAACAAAACCCCTGACGTTGAGGGCGGCGATGGGAAAAAAAATAACATATAACCCAAATGTATGGAGAGAGGTATCCAGAGCGTATGTACTCGATCGAATGCGCGAAGCAAACTTAGACGTAGATCCAATAGCTAAATAATTCGGGAACGTTCGAGACGAAGAGGGAGAATAACGAAACGTTAGTAAACGCGGGTCCACATGGTAGAATACACAGGGGATCCAATAGCAGTCAGGACCGGCACGCTTCCGATCATCGAAGCGGCGACACACGAAACCGAGAATGAGCATACATTACGCGTGGGGGAATTAGAAGGCGGGATGACAAGCAAAAGACGAGAAGATATGCAGGAGAAAAACGAGGAGAATCGTGCACGTCATGATTTATGCCGTGAAGGGATCATAAGGACGCCAGAAGCCATTTTCCTCCGAGATCGCGCCCGCTTGTGGAGTCCACACTTGGCCTATCGACTGCGCGTGTTGTTCCATAAACGGCGAGTGTGGCACTGAGGCATGTCGTTCCGAAGTATACATGCCCTGATGTGGCTTATCGTGCTGGTACTGGAAGAGGCCCCCGTTCTGAGGCACCGCTTGGTCTCGCAGCCGATACGACACATCGTCCCCGCCGTGGTTCACCCCAACAAGCGCCATCGAGTGGGTCTGAGTTTGCGGATCGTAGGGATAGTAACTCTGAGTGGGAGCTGACATGTCAAATGAGGACGATTGTTGCTCGAGCGAAGGCGTAGTGGAGAACTGCGTACCACCGTTTGTATACGGTGAATTGATGCTCGAATAGCTTCCGCTAGACGGCGCGTACGACGCAGGGCTCGAACCGGGGAACGAGCCGCTGTGCGGTCGCTCCAAGGTGGCAACGGCTGGGCTAACCTTGGCCACTTGCTGGGAACTTGATACGTCCTGGCTCATCTCGGTCTGGCAGTACCGTCGTGATTGAGATATATCTATGTTTATCTGTGCCTGCGCTTGCACCACCTCATCCCCTGTACCAAAGGGGACCAAGAAATCGACGGAACCACCATCCAGTTTCTGAGGGACGGAGGCATGGTGGAGGCTCATACTCTGGGATGCTGGTGGGAATGAGGCCGACTGCTGCGAATACGGTGGATGTTCCACAGCCGGACTTGCAGCTATCGAGGAAGCTTGGCGCACAGGCGAAGGGTCGGTGTCCGCATTGGGCGGAGCGGGAGTAGCAAGCGGCATACAGAGCTTAGTAAAGGGCGATGGGTCTTTTCCAGTTCGAACACGGATACCAGTCTGCGGGTAAGGCGGTTTCTTGGCGTGTTTGTCTTTGGACTTCGAATGATCCGATCCGTGTTTCGCCGCAGCCGACGGTACAGTCGACGGTGGACGCTTGGATAACTCCTCCGCAGGGCTGCCACGGTTGGCGGTTTGAGCTTGCTGATCAGGATAGAAGCCGGGTGGCGCAACCGCAGGACGTGTGGCGGTGGCGGATAGCGGGGCGGCAGAATCAACCGTAGGCATCGGCACGTTAGTCGACACGACGGGGGCGCTGACGAACGGGAAACGAAAGCCGTGGCGCAGCTGTTCCACGTCTGCTTCAATCTCGTCGTGCTTTCTCTTCGTCCCTGAGGTATTCGAGGTACCATGGCGCGCACTCTCAGCCTTGCGCTGGAGCAACTCGACGACCTTGATGGCCTCAGGCACGCCTCCTTCGACGCCTCCACGCATAGGGCCACGCGCCGTATTAAGCATAGGATCTCGCAAAACCTCGAGTGCATAACTGACGTCCTCGAAAGCGGTATGCACCCACACACTATTGGGATCCTTGATCACGTTGTGCGCACATGCGACCGCTGCGTCAAACAACGCCCTACTGAACGAGTAAAAGCTGAACAACGCAGGCATCGGTCGTCGTCCCCGAAGATCAGGACGTTGCTTCCACATCGAACACAGCGCCCCGAGCGAACGAATGATCGCATGTGCCGCAGTGAAGGTACCAACCGTAGCTTGGTAGTACGACGTCGAGTTCCCGTGGCCATAGGATGGTCGCAAGAAAGGAATATAAACCTTCATGATCAACCTTTGTGCCGTTACCGCCAACTCGCATCGTTGCGCCAGGAGGACAGGAGACACGTTGGTTGAATCGCCAAGGTTAACGGATGGTGGGGTACCCCCTTCTGACTGTGGCGGGTGGACGGCCCCGGAGTCCGAGTCGATATCCATTCGGAATGTGGACGGTAGATCCGAAAGCCATTGCTTTATTTCGTTCGCGCATGAGGCCGCCTGCTCGAGCGTGAATTGTTCGTGTGCGGCCGGATCATTCTGAATAGAGTCCCTGAGGGAACGTCTTTTAATGTCCTTGACTAACTGCGCGAGACTTGATTATGGAAGTGAGCATGAGGACGAACAAAATTAAATGAAGTGAATATACCGGCATTTCAGGCCAAAGTACTTGAAATCCGAGGAATTCGGCTCCAACAGCGAGAGCGAGCTTCGTGGAGGAGGGATGGTGGTACAGGCTGGAGTGAATACATCTTCGTCTACATCCATAGGAAGGCGTGTGGTGTGTTCAGTATCCGAGATAAGGGGCGATTTGCCCATATAGTCTGAGATAAACCTGCGGCGTCCCCACGAATAAGCCACGGGAATGACGCGCAATGAACGACTCACAAGTCATAATAGAAGATGTCCCACCAGAGTCGCCGTCTCGACTCGGCTTCAAAAAGGTTGAATTTACCCGGAAATTCGTCAGGATCCATGTCTAGTCCCATGGTGCGAGCTATGTTGACCATTTTACCAACCTAGCGGAAGAAGAAAATGCGCTCGTGATCGGCCATCATTCATCAACGATCGAAATTACTTGCCTCGGGTAGCAGCGTGTAGACCACACGCGTTCTGCTGTCATGCAGTGCGTACAGCACGTGGAGGATCATGGTCACGAGAAAATCTAGATCGTACGGACTTGACTTTTCGAACAATGATAACGCCTGTTGGGAAAGTGCGAAGAGTGCGGCGGGGGAACACGCGGCATCCTTGGCAATGCCTTTGCATTTTTTGTTCGGGATGGAGAGCAGATCTGGCTTCTTCCGTGTGGGTGGGCGAGATGACGAATCATCCGGAGTCACATCGTCGCCATGAGCGATATCCAAACGGACTTCCTCCTCGGCAATCTCTCTGTCAGCCAACGTACCTAGTGCGAAAGCCGCTGCCACAGCTGCAAAAAGGGAGAGTGTGGGCTTTGGAGCGGACGGAGTACGAGTGGAAGCGGGCGTGGTAGAGGACCCAAAAAATATTGCACGGGCAGTTTCTACCTTGGCAGCGGCTGAGAGCGAGCCACTGGCCCCATTTTGAGTCGTGGAAGTGTCAGCAAGCGAACTGTCGTGTCCGTCGAGTTCTGAAGACCACTTGAACATTGCCTCTGCACGGTCCTTGAAGTACTTGAAATTGAAACAAGGGTGCATCTTGAGAACATCTTCCACGTTGTCATAGAGTTTTTGTCGTCTTCGCGGTGCAAAAGGGAGGTGTACGAGTAAGCGTGGATTGACGGCAGGAGAATCCGTGGCTGTGGGTGAGGAGGAAGTATAGTAAGCGATGAGTGGGGGGAGGAGAAGATGCACAGGTGGGTCGGAAGGACTGTGAGCGTCGTGGAAGGGAAGGGTGGCAGGTGCTGGTTCGAGTTTGACAGGAGTCGATGCATAAGCAGGGGACGATGGGTAGGAAGGAGGAGATTGAACGGGTAGAATATCCTTTCCGTGATCGAGTTCGTCGAGCCATATGGCAGTGATGTCGTCGAGCGATATTGCGAGGGAAGAACCCGACTGGCCGACTGAGAGAAAGGGACGATCGGACTGTGTTGATGGACCGGACGGTTGGTGGTAAAAATTATGTGAGCGTGCACCCGGTGCGGTAAACTGGGCGAGCTGAGACTCGACTTGGATGAGGCGGTTGTTGAGGGAGTGGAGGTCGCTGGTGGGTGGGAGTGAGGGAAGGTTGAGAAGAAAATGATGACAGGGGTACGGACACTTTTTCTGCAGCTGCGGGTGAATAAATGCATCTAGCAACCGTGTCGCGTTTGGTGCATGATCCGCAGGGCGTGCGCCGGTCGCACTTGAGTTTGAGACGCTTGCACTGCGTGGGGTTAGATGTGGGGGGTGAATGAGGGGGCTTTGGACGGACCTCTGCACAGACGACGGTAACTCGCGAACGGATTTGGCTGTGAAGGATGAGGGGGGAGACCAGAAGGAGCAAGAGCGGACATACGGGCCAGTGGATGGAGCGGGGCCGGGGTGGGAGTGGTGCTGGGACGGTGGGTCGGTGAGCGGGGACGGGTCCATGAGAGATGGAGAATTTGGACGACCCGCGAGCCAGAAAATGGGGGAAAAATGGGGGAAGAGTCGGAAGGGGGAGATGGGGGAGGAGGAAAAGGAGAAATGTGTTCTGGTGTGGTCGCGATTTGACTGGCGAGTTGCACATTGCACCTCGGGACACACACTTCGGGTCTCGATCAGACCCCGGACACACTCGTTTATTTTGTATGATTATGTAAAGTTTTACTCGCCTTCCAAGGGTGGCCTCGAACACGCGATGGGGCTGGCTTCTCTGATTCATTTCGCACTGGAGAAGTGGCCACAGCCATGGATCAACGTTTAGCACCATCTACGGTTCCGCTTCGCTGAGGTAGTCACCGGTCGCCGCGATTCTCGTACCCCCCCCCCCCTGTGCACCACGTGACCAGGTTCCGGGAATATTATATCAATTTCAACCTGTCACAACATATAATTTTTTTCATCTTCCTACGTATCAGATTTGTAACCCGGTCGTCATTCGCGCTGTATCAACGCCAGCAACCCCAGTCCGCCCAGCAGCGCATACTTCAATTGCGGGAAATCGTTCTGGAACAACATCTTATCTGTCAGATCTTGGCCAGAAACACCACGGAGATGAGAACGAAAGTCGTGCATACCATCGCGATAGTTACGTATCCGATATACGGCAAGAAGCTGTGGGGAGTGAAAAAAAAAAAAAAAGTTATGTAAACATCCGAAAATCAGACGAGACATACCCGCGGACTTTGCCAATAATGTGGCGTCGCTCCAGAAAGTCGAGCCCTTGGTACAGCTCTACATCGTCAACGTGATTGTTGTCGCCCTTGGTGAGCATCAACTGGTTAGGTCCTGGCGCATATTTCGCAAGCCTGTCAGACATGGTGAACACGTGGCAGTGATACGACGACAACGATAGCACGAACAAGTCTTTTTTGGATTTTCGCGTCGAGTTGGACACGATAATGTCATGCGTCTCCAGCACACGATGCACGATGGGAATCTCCGCGTTGGGTACCTTGTACACCGTTATGTCACCAGTCTGATACCGTGCATTGGGGGGGTTGGTCAGGAAGAGAAGGTCCCCGCGGTAGAAGGCAGGTTCCATGGAGCCACTCCGTTGGGCCAGTGTGTCAGACAGACACCCTATAGTGTGCGGAAACTCGTACCTCAGGACGACGACGATCGGCGACTCCGTGTTGAAAAAGAGGCCCAGACCTTTCCATAGCATCAACCCCGATGCGACGACCGCTGCAAAGTTGAGTATCTGCAGGAGAAGCTAGCAAAGATACCCTCAGTGCTGCAACAAATGCGAGACGAAGAAGGACAGACATGACGGAAGCCGAGTCTACGAAGGGTCTTGAGCTCGTCAGCGAACATCTTGACCAAGTGAAAGTGAAAGAGGGACGCTGCAGAAACGTGCTGAAAGGTCTCAAACACGTGGCACTACACCTTGCCGACTACCAAATTTAGCAAGTGACCAACGTTGCAAGCGACAATCGCACCGTCGAGCAACTCGAGTTTGAGGGGAAGACTCCCCTTGCGGCTCTTTGGTCTGCCTACGGAAGACTAACCAGTATGGTAGTGATAGCTAGATTCACCCCGACAAGTTGAGACTGCCCCTATCTCAGATATTACACCATGACGCCAGCCGCAGCCAAGCGGACAGGGGACGGCATGCTTCGAGCTCTCCCTCCCCATCTCACCCGTCCACCAAAGCGCAAACGTCTCACCGATCAGTAAGTACCGCCGCCCGTCCCTCATTCCGTCGAATCACCCGCCATTCGCGCAGACCAAGACCGAGGCCCTGTTCTCCGCTCTCATTACCCCCCATGTCAAGCCCCGATCCTGAAAAAGACGAGGACCTAGACCTAGGCACTGCCAGTGGTACGAGAAATCTCTGAACGTGGTCATCCACGTAATTGAAATTATCAGCACAAGTCGTGATCGAGACAGAGGTCACCTCGCTGGAGGAGATCACTTCTCCAGACGGCACATCGGCCCCCTCCTCTGTCTTGGATCAAAAAGTGTCCGACTTGGAGGACAAGATCGATGCTATACAGACCAAGATGAACGCCTATCAAAAGGAAACGGAGGTCCTCAAGGAGAGGCTGGCTTCTCTCGGGAACCAGTTCGTTGCCTTGGAAAAGGTCATTCGAACACCTGCGCCTTCTCTCCAAAGCATGATTGTTGATGAGGCCCACAAAATTATCCTCGCATCTCAGACCGTGTTGCTTGCATACATAAACACGTATATCCTTGGTCCGGTTCAGAAGCTCAAGTTTTGAGCTGCCGTCTTTGTACGTTTAGCTCGCTTACTAAATTTGGCCCACTGACGGAAAGTAGTCCCCGGAGCATCTAGGAATCTATGAAAATGTCGGCTTTCCCGCTGGTATCCGGACCAGTGAAATAATCAGCACCATAGACGACTGTCATCGTCAAGTAGCTCCAAGGAGACAAATCTTGGCCAGTGTTTCTCCTGTTGACGTTCAAGGTAGTTTTGACTTTTCTTGTATTCCGTTTGGGCTCGCATTTCATCGGAGCCTCTCTTTGCTCTATATTTCATGTCCATCGTCTAACGGAGCCAATCTGATCGTATGTTCCATCAAAATAATGGTCAGCCAACACACGTGTGGGATCATCTTCAAGATTACAGGTTCCAACACCTTTTCGTAGAAGTGATGGGGTCAAGGAACAGCAACCCAAGCGAACACCTCGTCCCTCCCTTTTGCAATTTCACCCTTTAGACCAGAGCTGGAGTACGCGACCCGTAAACGCTCCGTCGCAAGCTCGTCGAGCATGTCGACGTTTTTCGGAGGGGCCGTATTGGAGGGAGAGCTCGTCGCAAGCCGTGCATCCTGCGCGATGTGTCTTGTACACTACATGAAGTCAACGTCGAGGTTCTCGGTTCGAAAATAAAAAGTACCCACAAGCTTGACACCATACCATGCACGAACGGTGATCCCAAGGGGTGTCGATTCGACGAGCGACTCGGAATCATCGCCGTCGGTCATATTGACCACCGTGAGGAACATCTTGATCGAGAGCGCGATGTCGCCGGCCGTGTAGGCTGTTTCTGCCGCTTGCAGGACGTAGAATGGGTTCTGTGGTGCGAGCAAGAGGACATGCATCAGTGATTGCAAGGAATGTTCATATCTGTCCAGTTCGTCAGTGTCGTTGGTCCAGATCGACATCACGAGGGATAGAAACGTACTGGTTACACGTTGCGTAAATGTCCGCCAGCTCGAGCCAGCCTTCGACGTCGGCATAGAACGTGTCAAGGTATTGCGAGAGTTCGTGAACCGCCTTGTCGATCTTGCCTGTTCGTCGGAATATCGAAATGCGGCGTTTCCATATTGCCTTGGACAAGAAAAGAAAAAAAACGGATGAGAACACGACGTGCACTCGATTACGCTGACCCCACATACCGCATTCGTAGGATCCGCCTCCAACAGTTCAGCATAGTACTTGAGAGCGATTTCTGGCGTTTCTGTGGCTTCCATGCGGATGCCTGCGAGGCAGTCTACCCGTGGTGAATCCGGGAACTTGTCGCTGAGCTTTCGGAGGCATTGCTGGCGTCAACGACGCGTGTGTGTGAGCGTAGTCGTCCGAGCCCCGGAGAGAGACATACGTACGTCTGCAACGTCCAACCGTCCGACGTCTATCGCAGCGAGTGCGAGCTGTTCCAGAAACGCCCAGACTGTCGAGTACATATATGAATGTGACGGAATCTGAGTTGGGCTTAATTGCCCAGTGCGCAGACGTACTGTTGTCTCCCATTTTATGAAGAGCATTATTCCGGAGTATGAGCGCGCCTTTTTCGAAAATATCCTGGGATGCGCGTGCGTTTTGTGCGCGGTAGGTCGTGAGTTTGTCCAAGGCAGACTGCACGCTCATCGTGAACAGGTTTCAAGTCAATACGTAATTTCGATCCAAGGAGGACAGCCGTGTATACAACACTCAGAGATCCTGTTTCGTCCGGCATACACCTCGCCTCACAAGGCGACGCAGAGAAGATATCAGCCGTCGACGGGCCCGTCCCGGTTCGCTCTCGTCGGACTCGGCTTTAGCTCCCATCGTCGGTGTGAACCCTTGAGAACGGTATATCACTGTCCAACGGCAGCAGAGGACAACTTTTTCGGTCTCTCGATCAACTGTATCACGCCATCCACTCGATAGACATTTGGTTCATCGAGATACCTCACCGAAGAGGCATTCGCGTTCTCGAGTACATATCACAAAGGACCGCAGACGACAAAGTGACTATCAAGTTCTCAAAACCAAACGGGCCTGTGCGCAAATCCGCCCTCGTCGTACCACTTTCGCACTTGGCGCTGACTTCAAATTTCGGCGACAGATTCACCAACATCGAGACCGCGCTACGTCTCCTCAAGTCCCAAGCATCCTCGCTTAGCGATCTGCTCGAGGATGCCCAGGTCCAGGTGTCGGTCGTCGATACCAGTTTCATGCACGAGACTGCACCGGTGTACGATGGGGGCTAACGTCGGTTTCCCACCTGCGCGTGCGTGCCCCGTCGCCCCTTTCTTGCGTATCCGTGTTCATCGCCGTTCGCAGTGCTTGGCTAGCTGAAAACAGACCTGTCTCCCAAGAAATTAGACAATCAAGAAGGAGGTTGGCAGGGTGCCGAGCGCGCAGTCGATCTCGACGTTTTTCAAACGTAGGTCGATTAACGCGCGCCCTGCAGACAACCGGGAAAGTCTGGACAAGTTGATTGGCGAACCTGTCATTCCACATCGCCTCCGCGAACGCAAATTCGTGCTCAGGCAAGGGGTGCACCGCCACCCGCCTGACTCCGACAGCAAGGGCGGCGTCTTCAACAGACTCTGCCAAATATGGCCGCCATCGTAAAACCCATCTCATGGCCACGCTTAACGTGACACTCGGCTCCTACTCCGACAGTGCCCAACAGATGCCAGCCCGATGCCGCGTCTGCATAACACCCCGCGAGGATGCGGGGCGTGCTGCTGGCGTTGATGAATTTCTGTGGGGATGCAGGGGGGAACAAGGACTACGATGCCAACCGAGGGATTGATCTCTGCCATCCAAACAGAGCTTGGACACGAGGTGGACGCAAGTGTACGCGGCCCAGGCGGGGTCCGTCGATGGTTCCTCCTCCTCGACCCCAGAATCGGGTCTAGCAAGCCTGTGAAGGGATAGCTGGTACTGTGCGGCATTTGGGGAGGGCGACGGCGGACGAACATGGGAATGTGTCGGCGGGGTATCCGTTGTTATCTGCGGCATCCGAGAAATCGGGTTGGGGGCGATGTTGGAGGGTACGTACAAGGGGGTGGGTGACAGCGGCCACCACCGTAGCGTGTACTGTTCAACGGGGGGGCGAGCGTGGTGAGGTGGCGGAAATGAGATACGTCGTTGTCTACAATTTGGAGTTGATAGGAGTCGTATTGTATGAATCAGTACGACCACGAGTCACATCGAAGTCGATCGTCGTTATATTCTCTCCTTTAATGGTATTCATATCTTGACAGTGAACGCCGTCCTCTTCCCACCGAAACATTTCAGATACTTCATTCATATCGGTCTTAGACAGGTTTCCCAAAAGGTCGAAGATCGGCTGCTGCTACATATCAATATCACGACGACACCCAATGTTGAATCATGGATATAGCCATATTTTACTTTTCTGGGTGAGGGTTCCCAAAGAGGGTGTCACGGTTAGATGAATGCCAAGGTGTTCAACAAGAGGTGTGAGAATCAGATAAGGGATAAGGGAATGGACACGCACGTTCTCCCCTTGCCTCCAGGAAGCGTCATGACGATCAATGTCCTCGGAAAGCGGATTGTACACTCATCGTAAACCGAATGCTGCACCCGAAGCGATCGCAAGTCCCAGGGTGCCCAGGACAACGAGGGAGAGCTTTGCTAGTTCGACTGTGTACCATTGACGAGGATGTCGTCAACGAAGACCGGTGTGTAGCAGTTCTGTGGAGTAGGTGCGACAATGCTGACAGTTCAGTAAAACCATACGATGGTGGTTGACACCGGTCGCTCTGACGCGGTGTGGGCAGTCGTGTTCCACCCTAACGGAATGCATTTTCTGAGCGGGAGTGCAGATGGGATTCGACGATGGCAAATTGCAGACAGTCGAGAGGTCAACAGACAAACGGGCTTGAACTTGAACACTATTTCTGTGTCAAGGGGATAGTGTGTGGGACTCAGCGGGGCGCAAGCGTGTGGGACGCAGAGTTGCATGAAAGGGTCATCGACGTGGAGGGCAGAGATGTCGGGACCTGGCTGCGGTGGACATTTCCCCCGATTCGACCAGGTCTGCGACGGGGACTGTTGGAGCAGTGAGCGTATGGAGCATCGTGACAGGCCAGAGACTTGTTGGCCCGCTGGAACACGACAACGACTCTATCCGGGGAATCAAGTTCTCTCCGAACGGCGAATTCATCGCCACCACCTGTGAGCATGAGTCCGAATCTAAGCTGAAGACCAGGAGATCCACAGTCCCGCACAGCGATATAGATCCGGTGACGACCATTTCCAAGAAAATCAATCCCGTTATTCACGTCAACACAAAAGACATCTACACATCGTAACATGACCTGCCTGATAGACAAGCCAAAACCAAAAAATATAAATATTCCAGCCGAAAGCAAACCAAGAAGAAAACCTTTCTTCCCCCCCTCAAACCCCAGGCAACGTAAAATCAGGATAATTCGGCCAATTCCCGAGCTTCCCCGGATCGCCACCAATCCTGACCCACGCCGAGTGCGACGGTGTCGGTCCATCCAGCACAAATAGCTGATGCCAACCCGGCGGACACACATTCGCGTTGGGCGGGGCCGTGATCGTGCACGTCGTCCCAGAGCAAGAAAACGCCGGAAACAGGATACGCCCGCCACTCATCACGTTGCCGTGCGTGCTCGACGAAGCTGTGTGTCAATCGTCCGTCAGAAATCGTCCGTATCTCACAAAAACGGCACAAGAGGGACCCACCTGCAATGAGAGAGATACGCATCGTGCTCGTCGTTCCTTGGAAAAGCGTCACAGCGATACTGTATTGTCCGCCGAGCGTCCAATCCGTCTGCGTAATCGTAAACGTCGGTTGCCTGAATCCCTGGTTCAGATACGGAGGGATGTACACCTCGATCCGCATTTCCTCTGGATATACGGCCGTGCCATTGGCGTAGTACGTCTCTGGATCGGAGCCCGAGACCAACACGCGGCCGTCAGGGAGGAGCGTCGCCTCAGAATGATACAGCCGTGCGACGATCGTGTTGCCGAGGATCGACATGCGCTGACCGACGGCCTTCGATGGG